>CAJNYU010002709.1:119416-163939 GCA_905331475.1 Rotaria socialis
CTAGAACTGCATGTTAATGTAGTATATTTCACTGATTGTCTTTATTTACTCGATGGACGCTTCAATAAACTTCGTACTCTTCATGTTAATATTGATTGGATTGCGCATTCAACTCTAATAATTGACGATATGGTAGATTATTTTAATAAATACGTAATTACTTCAAATGAAATTATATCTGTTGTCTTTACTTTCAGGAGAATCTATCTACCTAATTTAGAATGCTTTTCGCGACATTATCTGGTGTTAACATCTGATTATGATGAATTAATTGTTCGACTTTTACATCGAATATTAAATTTAGTAACACTTAGTTTATATATTACAGTTTATTTCAAGAGCACATTTATTGACGGTAATGATTTGAAGAAAAATGTTAGCAATGTTATCCCATGTCTAGAAAGGTTTATATTTAACATTCGCTCAACTATTCTTTTTTGTACTAAAATTAATTTGCACATCAAATGAAGATATTCAGCATATATTCAAAGATTTTCAAGATAATCAGATTATTTCTTGCGTTTTTTCTGAGGGTGAAGAAGGCCAATGTTATACTTTTTTTATGTGCATATGAATTGAGTCGATATGATAATATAAGAAATAGTCTTTTTTTTTGGGAGGTGTGGGACGTTTAGTTGATTTGGCAATGTCAGTATCATATATCATTAAAATGCAACAAGAAGAATGATTTTTTTGAGTAGTTGATGTTTTAGATAGAATCAAATAGTGTATTTTATATATCTTTAAGCTCTTGTAATTTACACACTGAGTGAGAAACAAAAATGTATTAAGTGATGAGTCGCGCCGAACAAAATTAATTGAATTTCAACTTTTAAACGAGACAAAGAGACAACGATAAAGACGAGAGAGAGAAAGAAGAACATAAGAAGAAACTCGCTCAAAATGAGAAACAAGACACGTGACGACACACGGTGCCACCACAGTGGGGCTTCTTGAAACGTATTCGTTGTGTATCATTTTTTGATGAACGACGTTTTGAACGAAAATTTTTCCTTCAAACTGGTCAACGATTCTCATTTATGATAAAATTAATTATAAAAAATCAAAAACTAAAAAAAAAATTAACTTTCTTGAATATTTAAGGGTGACAATCAACAGCTATCAAGAATTAAATATTCTCATTTTAGTTTACTTAATCTTGATAAAGCTTGTGATGATTATATCAATGGAAGCCTGGTTGATACGAAAACATGTTTATCGAATAATATTTTTCTTTGTGTCAACTGTGAAAGGCTGAGAATAATAATACAAAATTGTATGCAAAATACAACACGGATTAATTGTAAGAAACTGAAGAATTTAGCTCTATTTGGTAAACAATCGATATGTAAATATGTGAAACAATATTTCCGTTATAAAAAAAATATGATGATTGTTATCAGAAAATGGGAAAAACTCATTCCTAGCCATTCGAATTTCGAGTGGCTAGGAATGAATGGAAATGGCTTTCAATTAATACCTATGAATTAATGTTTTGAAGTAGTTGAAATTATACAAGAAATTAAAAATTCATTAGATACATGATTATCGCTACCCTAGTCAACTCTCCCAAGAAGAATCTCCAGGGAGTCCCTAGCGATTTCGTTCTTTTGCGGGGAATTGTCTGGGGAAAATGGATGAACTTCGGTACGATATATATATATATATATATATATATCGAAAGTGTCTACAACTATTGGATTGGGAAAAGATTAATCATGAACATCAATATTCATGTTATGAAAATAATAATACCGAAATATAAGTATCTACCCCGGTCGAAGAAAACGATCAGTAAACGGTCGTATACGATACAAATACGGCCCGTTTTACGTGCCGTATTTTCCCCGTATAGCAGGGGCAGTAATAGGGCCATATATTCTATAGAATACGATAATATTACGGCGGCTTTACGAGGTTTTACGGCTGATATACAGTGTCCGTGTATGACCGTAATACTGCCCCTGTTAAAACGCCTTAATTGGGCTTAAAACGGCCGTTTTACGACGGAATACGATGCAAAACGGCCGTTTACGGTGGTCCGTTTTGATCGACCTGGGTATGCAGCTCTGTCATTTCTTCGCCTTCGCATTGTCCCCATCATATTATGATTGCTCTAATAAAAAGCTCCAATTGGTATAAAAGTATGAGTCACCAATAAGATGAATTGTACAATACGAAACGATACTATTAATTTTGTGAAAGTATTATTTACAATCGTGTTTCTTTATATTTTCTGTAAATAGGTATATTGTTGTATAACTTTAGACTAAAATATGTTACTGATCAGAAATAATGGTTATTGGATATATCGATTGAATCGTTTATTATCTTCATGTCAATCAAAAAATGGAGAAAATCTGTTCTCATCATCGATGGCATTGAGCTCAACAATGAAGAAACTTTTTGATTCGAAGCAATACAAAGAAGCTCTAAATCTCTTCGATCAAACTTTTGAAATATCTACCGACTCGGCTATCGATATGGCAATAAAAGCATGTACCATATCAAAAGATTACAAGCATGGTATTCGCATTCAACAAAGACTTTCATCCACGTCACGAAATAATTGTTATATTCAAGCTGCATTACTTTGCTTTTATCGTAAGTCATTCACTACTTAGCACAATTATATATCGATCGTGATTTTTTGTTTTGTACTTTCAGTGGAATGCAAAGATATTGATAATGCAATGCACCTATTCTCTTCCATTACAAATAAGTCCAATTATATGTATACAGTTGTGTTTAAAGGTCAATATTGTTTCAGAACGTTTTTTTTTTATAAATATCTGTTATAAACAGGTCTAATTACTAATAATATGGCAGAGAAGGTACTGGATTTATTCGATGAAATGAAAATTGAACCTAATCAGTTTACTCTCAATACCTTGTTTAATGCATGCGCTGTACTTAATAATAATCGAGCGATGAAAACAGGAAAAAAACTTCTTGATAAAATGCCAGAGAATCATCGAAATGATAATATCACATCAACTTCAGCAATTGACATGTTAATGAAATTTAGTGATGTTGAAAGTGCCGAACGAATTTTCAGACCAATGAAAACAAAAAATATTATTACTTACGGAGCTATGATGAAAGATAATTAATAAATAATATGTTTCATAATATAAACAGAATTTAATTTAGGTTATGTTGGAAATGAAATGTTCGAAAAAGCATTGGATTTATTTGAGCAAATTCATCTCAGCTTAACGAACGTAATTTATACTATTATTTTTAACACTTGTGCCAAACTTTGCAATAATCGAGCAATGAAAACAGGAAAAAAACTTCTTGATGAAATGCCTGAGAGTTATCGAAATGATAATATCACATCAACTTCAGCAATTGACATGTTAATGAAGTTTGGCGATGTTGAAAGTGTCGAACAAATTTTTAGATCAATCAAAGCGAAAGGTGCTGATATTTATGGTGCTTTAATGAATGGTTATAATCTGAATGGTGAATCATGGAAATGTTTTAAGATTTTTGAAGAAATGAATGAAAAAGATATTATTCCTGATGAGATTGCATGGAATGTACTTATTGGTGCATGTTCAAAAAGTGGGATGCTACATCATTGCCAATATATTATGAATCAAATTCCTTTGAATATTCAGAACAACATTCGAATACAAAACGCATTGATTGATATGTGGGTAAATATCGATTTCAGGGATTCATCGGTTAATCGGCTGTTTATTGTTTTTTCTTCGGAAGGGTAAATGTGGTTCAATTGAAAAAGCAAAGAACGTATTTAATTTAGTTATTGATCGTGATACTATCACATACAATGCCATGAGTAATAATATTTTCTTTCATGAAAGTTTTATGATAAGTATAGAAAAGATTTTTTTAGTCAATGGATTTGGTCTGAATGGAATGGGTTCACAAGCTGCTAAATTATACAGAGAAATGCCTAATAATCTACGTGATCACATTTCACAGATTTGTGTTCTTAATGCATGTTCTCATGCAGGTCTTCTTCATGAAGCTCGAACTATCATTAATGAAATTTCTTTGAAAACAGAATCAATCATCACTACTATGGTTTAACGTTTTGTTTGTTTGTTTAAATATTATATTTAATGCATTCGTTTTCTTTTTAAGATTGATTGCTTAAGTCGTTTATTTATGTTTGATGAAGCACAAAAGTTGATTGAAGATTATGAAAAGACAAATACACCAAGTATTGCCATGTATAGTTAGTATTACTTTAATAATATTATATTGTTGTTTTATCAAATTCTTTATTTTTATATTAGTGTCTTTGTTATCCGGTGCACGTAATAATCGAAATAGTAATTTATCTGAAAAAATATATAAACGAATGAAAACTTTATTTCCTAATGCAAAAGAAAGTATTGTAGCCGATGTAGTTCTTCTTTCAAATATATATTCGTCATTAGGCAGATATGAAGAAGCTAAAAATTTTCGCTCTAACCAAATAAAAGAGTTGGGAGTCAAAGTAAAAGTAGGACTATCATGGACTGAAATAAAGGTCATATAGTGGTAAAGTAGTTTTTTTAAATTTTAATATTTAAATATAAGTCCTTTGTTGATTCATTTTTAGCAACTTAAAACTCATGATCATTCTCATCCACAATCAACTGAAATCTATGCTAAAATTGATCGTTTAAAATCAAAAGCGATTGAAAATGGCTTCATATTTCATTCATCTTGGATAACTCGTTCATTAAACGAAAATGAAACCACGGAATCTGTTTTATGTGGTCATAGTGAACTATTGGTAATCGCACTGAATTTGATTCAAGAACTTGGTCCAAAATTTATTCAAGTTGTTAAAAATCTTCGTGTTTGTGGTCATTGTCGTAAGTAGATATTCTATTATTTTCATTTCAATCCATACAATGGGGTATATGATTTCAATCAGAATTCTACCAAAAAAATGACCCGTCATTTCAGAAACAAATGAGGGGCTAGGGGATCTTCGAAACTATTCACTTCGATGAATTCAGTTGAATTCTGAATTCTTAATTCATATATATGTATGTAGGTATGCTTTCTTTTGAACGGGGNTTCAAAAGAAAGCATACCTACATACATATATATGAATTCAGAATTCAGAAATCTGAAATCAATTGAATACTTCTTGTTTTGGGGTTAAATATTGTTCGGGTGACGGATGCAGCTCTGGTTGGTACATGCGAAGCGTGGAAGGTGTAGAGATTATCTTGAAGCTTTGGTGAAGAAAGTTTGTTCATCGGTGTCTAGTTCGAATTGTTTACGGGTTTTCTAGGATCCCCTAAACCCCCACCTTCCTCGGAAGTACAGCTTTTTTTTTAATTCAGTTTGAAATGGAATACCCCATAGACTCTTTCAATCAATCGTCAACATTTGTTTTTTAATATTTAAGAAGAATTTACAAAAGTGATTGCAAAAATTGAACAATGTGATATTGTTGTTCGTGATGCTAATCGTATTCATCACTTTTATCCAAATGGTCAATGCTCGTGTCAAGACCATTTTTGATCATTTACGATTAATTTATAATCTAAAATGTTGTTCTAGGAAAAATGTTGTTTTTTATTTTCTAAATAGATTTTATTTATTAAGTAAAATTAAAAGGATTATTATTCGTTCTGTTCTTCTGCTAAAGTCTTTGTTTTCTGCGTCTCAAATATGAGGATATATAGAATCTAACGAACGAAAGTTCTCGGGTGTTGATCCAAAGTTTTCGATGGAAATTTAAACACGATTTTCAGATCTAGTATGCGCATCTTCAATGTAAATATAATTAGAGACTGACACTAGGGTGTGTGGGCGCGGACGTCCTCATCACTAGCGCCTATACCCAAATTTTCATCTTACAGGGTTGACTATTTCTAAAAGATGCGCCACTCAATTCTTGACAAAACTCATGTCGAACATCTTTTTGAAGAGAGTCAAGGAAACAACGTTTTAAATAGTACTGAAGACGCACTAAAATGTCAACTTTCAACGATGAAAAACCGTTTTTGCAGGCTTTTCAATTGACTAACTACGATGGAAATAAAATAAAATAAGCATTTTGTAGCCCTTGAAAATTGTTGTGCTCATCCTTGTGACATACAACGCTTATTTTCGTTTTTAGATTTTCGAAAACATAGCTGTTTCGATCTGCAATTTCGAAGCTCTTGTGAAAAGAGGCATAACTAAGCCAAAGTATCGTCTTTCGGGTTCGAGTTTTCTTTATTTTGATGGAAAATCACTACTGTATCAGATTCACACACGCAAGTTGACATCAAACTCTCTTCTTCAATTCAGTTGGCAAAAATATCAGATTTGAGGTATTTTTGATAGGATTTTGAAAAGTCAGCTTCTTTAATTTCCAAGTGATTTCACCGAACTTTGAACTACGTGGCCACAAAGAGTACTTCATAGTACTCAAAAACATCTTCACTTTTGTTTCATTGTGTAAGGTAGTGTAAAAAACGTTCTATCTTTTATCTTTACAATGGTTGTGAAAGTTGGTCGTTTTGTATGTGTTTAGTATAATTTAAAAAATTTTCTGCTTATCTATCTTCAGAGAATGTTTTGATACGCGTTTGGTGAAGAATTGAATGGCGCATCTTTTAGAGAAATTTTCAACTCTGTACAATAAAAATTGAGCGAGATATTAATGAAATACTGAGAGCTTCATTTATTCTGGGCCACCCGTTACTATTTTCCCCTAGTAGAATTAAATTCTTATTTTTTGTGACACCTAGAGTTATAGAGTTTTATATAATTTAAAGTCAACGAATCCACAAACATGCCGAATTGCATCACTCTAGCAAAGCTTTTAATAATTTTGAGACAATTATCTAATGATACAATGTCAGCAGAAATAGCCTATTTAATTAAAAATTGCATATCTGTAATTTGAGCATTAATATTCTTGGAATCTTTGAACATGTTCAAGACAGAGAAAGATCTATTAAAAATTTCATTTATTGTCAAAGAAAATTACAGACGTGTTATTTTTCTCTATCGGGTTACTTTTTCAAATTGATCTATTTCTTTCTAGGCGAATAACCCCATGCATTATTAAGAAAATTCGAACATTAATGTTTGACTTTTCTACATGTAGCACATAATTCCAGTAATAGACTACTCATTTTTCTTGTTGATCTATCTTGATTCGAGGAACAATTGAATATTGTTTGAAATTCATCATTTTCTTGTAATACTCGATTGATATGTAATTCAATAAAATATTTTTGTTTATTCATTAATGAAACAATCTCATGATTGATATGCATACATTCTGATTGAACATATGTAATAAAAAATGTTTTTAAATCCATCGGTGTTAATGTCCGATTCCATTGTTGTTCATTATAATCAATAATTAGATGAAGTGCAATCAGATCAGCGTAATATTCACGTTCAGTTTGATTGATTCCACACGGACACAATGCATGACCAAGTTCGTGTGCAATAAGTAGAAGTGCGGCTTGACGTGTTGTTTCATTTGAATAAAGTTCAGCTATTGTTGGCTGTAAAAATATTCCGTGCTCAATTGTATGATGACCGTTGAGTTCGAAAAATGTATGGCTTGGTTGGAAAACTTCTTCTTGAAAATTTTCAATTATATTCCATGCTGTTGATAGATAATTATCTTCAATTAAATAATATTCATATGGAATATGAGATTTTGTTGTTGAAAGTTCATCGAATAATTTCAGGCGTTCAGGTTTTATATGAAATTTAATTGATGATAAAAATTCATTATCAGAATTATTTACAAGAAGATTGCGAAGCTCATCGGCTACGACATAAAGTTGTTCAGTTTTATTTGACATATAGTGTTCATAAAATGATGATAATGTATATGGATAGTAATATTCAAGTAAAGTGAGACAATCGTCCGGTACAAGATTTGATGGTACAAGTGAAGAATGAACATCTTCAAGAGATAAAAAGAGACACGGTGCATAAATATGGCTTTATTAAAGAAGAAATTATGAGTTTTTTCCTTTCTTAGTTGTTGGAAAACTTGATTTAATAGAATAATTCATTCACCCGAAAATTTTCAAAGAATATATATTTTACTAATTGCATTTCAATAACAATCATCAAACTGTCAACTATTTATGCTGGTGTGAATCCCACGGCAGGTTCATATCTTTCACGTGTATTATATATCAATTCTACTCTCATCTCAGTACATGTGATGAATAAAGCATTTTAAAAATTTCAGATTTCAGACCTAATCTGTTGGCGAAACATCGCTACCAAAAAAACAAAATGAAATTCATTGAATAGAGAATTATAAAAGAAAAACTAAGAAAAACGATTTTGATAGTTGACCTTATTTATAATAGAAAATTAAATAAAGAAATAACAATTTATCTTACTGATTTGTTCATTGAAATTTTCTTGTAGAACTTGTTTCCAAAGACTTTTTAAAGTAATTTGTATTCCTTCATGAAAAGTACTAACAAATGGTAATAGTTTAGGTCCATATTTATAAACCATTAAATTACAATAATGTGCAAATTGATCAGCAAATAAAAATCGAAATGTTGAATCAAGCTGAAAGAAATCGACCAATCGTATTTCAACTGTAATAATCGGCGTTGAAATATCTTTTATTTGACTTTTTGTATACTCAATAAATGTATGCCAATATGGAATTATTTCAAATTGATTATGTCGAACTATTGTTGAATATAAACATGTATAGGATGCATCACCAGGCCACGAATGAAGAATTAAATGTATTATCGATGATGATATATAATCTAGCCATGATTCTATTTTTGTTTCATTCAATGATCGAATACGAATATAATAATTAAGAAATAATTGGCATTGACTTGATATTGTGCTACGAAATATGGGTGTGTGCAATAAATACTGTTCAAGATCATGTGTAAAATTCAAAAATAAATCATAAGTATCTGTATTATTTAACGATTGAATCATATCTTTATCTAACATAAATTGAATTAAATCTCGTAAATCATTCGGACGTCTTACAGATGAATAAACAATTGGTAAAGAATCTTGTTTTGATATTAAACTATGTAAATCATCGTTTATTGAAGATTCAGAAGGTACCAGTGTTGATGTTAACACGTCATTGTATTCTTTTAATGTATTTGCTAATGGACCAACACGAGCTGATTGATAACATAAATCAATATGATTTTTTTGTACATAATGTTCGAAAATACCAGCTTGTTCTATTTGATGTAATAAAAGAAATTTTTGTTGATCTTGAATTTTTCTTTGAATATGAATAATAATTTGTGTACCAAAATTTATTGTATTTACATTCCATATGCCCATTAATGGATGTTCAATCATTTGTTCAAATAGAAAATGGAAATGATTTATTGTTGAAATAATTTCATAATTATTTGTAAACCAAAAACGATCGTATGCTAATCGTTTTAAGTCGTCGATTAGAACCGATTCAGACGTATGAATACATTGATGATAATAAAGTAACATATTAGATATTGATTGAGATAAATCTTGAGGATCTATAGTTGATTCACGTTTAACTAGTTTATGCTTTTCATTTTCATATTCATCATGAGAAGAATAGAAGTATTCCAGTCTAAGAAAAATAATTATAGAGTTTATCATATGATCATTTATTTCAAAAACATTCATCTTCTTTCGATTTTCTCTGAAAATTTCTTTTGAAAACAATTTCAAGTTCGTATCAAATCCTTTTGGTTCAATGATGATGGAAATTAGACACGGATGAACTTAAATCATCAATCAATCAGTTTTACAAAAAGAACTTAAGAACATCCCTGAAGGAAAAGATTTAACAACTATTTATTGATACTCTAACCCTACCTAGATGCTAATCCAATAGAGTGGATGTTATGTCAATTATGCAAATAGCTTGCGTAAAGCTATTGATGATATAATAAAAAACTGCTCGCGAGTTGACATCAGATTGTCTATTTCTAAGATTGTTACCCTTGGGGTTTTGTTTTTGTTATAGTTATTATGAAAACCATTAGTTTTGATTCCGTTTCTCAAGCATCAATTCCTTTTATAACCATTTCAAACAAGAAGAAAGCTGTTTGAAGAAGTTGTAAACTTCGACCTTCTATCAATTAAATATGACTTGAAAGCGGTCTTGCAATATCGTTTCTTTGCTCATAGAATTTTATCGAAACGATTCTATTCTTTTATACGTTCATGTCTGAAATAAAAATAATTCTACAGAAAAATAAATTTCAGTGCTACTCGTTAGAAAAGGATAAATGAACACGAGACGAGTCGCTATGACGAAAAACTGTTTTTCTATCTTCAATCGATAGTTTTTTAAAGGAATACCATGCAAATGGTTTATGATCTTTAGTATTAAAAACCAAGTGGGTAAACATTAGGATAATTCGTCTATGCAATTCAATAAAATGAATCGTATTCTTAATTGTAATTTGTAGTTAAGTTATTCTATGGACTTACTCATTTTTGTCTGATGATAATCCATCAAAATAATTCAAAGTTGTATCTTCAACTGATTCTTGAGTATTGTTTTTGTCAGCTTGTAGTTGATAGTTGTATGCCTCAATTTCACTTAAATTAGCTAGCCTTTCAGCGAAAGCGTCACGAATATTTTGTGATCTTTCAGTTAGCCAACTTCTTTTTAATTCAAGCGGTGATAATGGATGGTTCGATAGCCATTTGCGACATGTAAAACCATAAAAATCATTACAAATATCTGCACTTAAATCTAATTCATTAATCCACAGTGGATTGAAATGTTCATATAAATGAATTTGATTATTTATTGCATTTTGCTCAGATGATTTCGAAAAAAATCGATACGATAGAAAATTTGGCTTAGGCATACGTACTATTTGAGTAATAAATAACAGACTGAGAATAAATCCAAGAGCCAATGCAGTAATAAGACAAAGAAAAAGACAAAACAGTTGAAAACGTACGCTTGGTTTTTGTGATATTAATGGAAATGGCAAAGTTATCGTTGACGAAGATGTTAATAGACTAGTAGATGTTGTTAATTGTTGTGGGATTGCATCTTTTTCATTAAAACGAACTACTTTACGTAATGGACTACTACTGAAAATTGTGTCGGGAACGTCTTGACTCTCATCCATTTTATCTAAAAACAATAAAAAAAAAATTTTAGCAGGTTTTTTTGTTTGATGTAGGGTTTGAAATAAAAGTAGAGATATGAAAACGAGCCAACCCATACATAATTAAATTAGTCTTTAGATACTATGAAAAGGATTATAAATGGCTTTTTAAATTTGAGTTTCATCAGATATTATCTAGTGAAGGCGTCTTAAACTCTCGTGAGGACATCAAGACTGTTCGAGAGTAAAATGTCAAAAACTTAGAATTAAAAATAAGGTCCGGGTACAAAGTCTAGTCGAATCTCACTATTTACATATACATATATAGCGTTATCAATCTGATCACGATAATTTCCGGTCGACCTTGAAATGTCAAGATGATACTACATATATATATATATATATTCTCGAGTTTTCTCAGTACGACGACACTTGGGTAACATGTATATAGTCGCGACCGGTCCCATAAGATTTCAGCTGCCGATTTTATTATTCTCGTACCACATTCTCTTCCTCTTCCTTTGCTAGCCATTATATCTACCCGAGAAAATAAAATTACACTCAGTCTTGTTCGCATACATAGCTACTCATTTTTCTATTTGGCTCAGCATAACGCCATCATAGTCGTTTTTTACACTTTCTTAATACAAGCGAAAGTCTTGAAACAACAACAGATGCAATTAATTGTTACTTCTCTACAGGACAAATATTTCTCAAACCTATTCTTTTTTTTTTCTTTTCTCAATACATTACGATGAATCAAATAGAACGGAAACTATATTCTATCATTGACTTCTCTTAGATTTGATGTTCAAAAACAAACAAAACCAATGTTTTTTCCTCACCTATAGTTTTTCTACGAATAAAAATGAATTATAAATCTATGTTTTTGTATTCACAATAAAAATAAAATAAAAAATAGAAATGCTGAAGGTTGCACTTGTTCTTCTCTATTTTACCTTCATAAAGTAGAATCTAATGAAATATATAATAAATGAAGATTATGTCAATTAACCATTCACATCTAACAATAGAAAAGCACCTGCATTGATGTTCTGTTGCTTCGATATGCAAATTGATCTTTGCTCCCTTCTATCGTTCATTGAAAACAACAATGGTCGCTTTGATTAACTCCAACTAATGTTATATTATACTAAACTATTTACTATTTTTTTTTATTCTAAGAGAAAAATATCATTATTATTCCATAGTATTTTCTATTCCACAAGGTCATGTAAATCTCACTTTTTATTTCATTGTATTACAATTGCTCTGGGAGATTGTTGAAGAATAGCGTTTGATTAAAAAATTTCAATATGTACCACACGTATATTGTGTATATACAGAGAAAATGGACAACAAATCCATACAATGAATAAAAAATGTGTCAATTTTCGGTCCATTATGTAAGATCATCATTGAATATGTTTGTCATGAGTTCTAATGTGTCGTGCACATGTGAATTGTATGCGTCAGCTATAATTGCTTAGATATCGAAACACTAAGTTCTATAACAATGTCAAATGTGTAATCAAAGAAGATAGATCAATAGAAAGAAGAGATGAAATTATGAACTGTAATGAAGAGTTTTACACGGATAAAAAGAACAGAGGAAACAAAGAACATAAAATATTTTGTGTACTTTATAATAATGATATGTGTATGTTATATTTCTCATTCTTTATATTTTTTGTGCAAATCAGAGTAAATAAACAACAATTAATATTCATTTATTAGAATAAATTAGCATCATTGTTTCGTATTCAGTGCCAGTCAAGTACTTCGTCTTGTCAATATCTATTTGTGTTTGAATCGATGAAGCAGCATGAGTGCAATTATATGACAAATTAATCGTTAACAAAAAAAAGAAAAAGACAAGGACAGTAAACTCGATCAGTTTGAAGCATAATAAAAAAAATTTCTTCGTCATTTTCTAAAAATAACTATCAAAGAGATATTGAGAACGATGCCAAGAAATATTACAATAATCATATACACTTAGATGCTATTTGTGATACGGAAAATCCAAAACATGAATCCTGATTATTAATTATCTCACCGAAAAATTCTAGATATCCGTAAGAATGACCAACAAGTTTTGCATTATAATTTGTCGGTGATTGTAAATTTCGATTTTCTATTGATTGATTATTTTCATTTAATGACATTGGTTGCCGTTGATTTGATATTATTGATGATTGTCCACGAGAATACAACAATAGAGGTTATTGTTTCTATTGAACTTGATTAATATCAATAGACGCATTAGCTTTTAACATTGAATTGTCTCGTATTATATTTCTCTTAAGATTCATATCAAATAACTATCTTTAAAAAAAAAAAGAATGAAATTAATGAACGATGTTTTTTCTTTTTATGAAAATATTGATTAGATGATGTGATTGCAGTAGTCGATAGAGGATTTGAAATAGTTTTCTATGTATGGCTTTTCCAAATTTTTCATCATAGAGATATGACATCCTTATAATAAACAATGAAAATAAAAATTTAAAAAGAAATATTTCATTTCAATAGAAAAAAGAAATTGTTAAGCAGTAGTTCTAATATATGTATGTTTTCCTGTCGGATAATTTGCAATAAACAGTTTTGGAGGCAGCAAATATCTGTCTGTGATTCAATAATTGCTCTTCATTTGATTAAAATAAAAATCATTGTTATTTTTCGATCGTATCCCGATTCGGTCCTAATTGGAAATATGTTCTCTCAATTGGGTCCTACCCCAGTTTGGTCCTATCTCAGTTCGATTCCTGTCAGTTTATTCGTGATTTATAAATATAAATATAATAAGCCTACCGTAATGTTCATGCCCACCCTATTTAAATCTAAAAATTTCATTTTGAAATTATGATTGGTTGAAGCTGTTAAAACAAAATTAGTCAAGAAGTAGTAAAACAACAATTTTTTTGAATTAATATCGATGTCTATAAGTTCTATATGTTAATAGATTTTTTAATTGTCTTGTTATTCTTTATGATATAAATTTTTCTCTTCTCTTTGATACATGAATTATTTTAATTATTATTATTCAAATAGAAATGAGAAATAATTACGGGACCGAACTGAGATAGGACCTGATTAAGATAGGACCCAATTGAGAGAACATATTTCCAATTAGGACCGAATCGGAGACAGCCCTTATTTTTCCAGTCATAAGTCATCGTCTTAATTCTATTTACTTAGGATGATTTTCTTTTTATAAGAATAAAATATAGAATAAAGTAGCTATGTAGATATTTAAAAGTAGTCCTATGTATAAAGAGAAAATTATATAATTCCATCTTGACAATGAAAACTAATCAAATAGTCAAATGAATGACGGATGCTGTCTCGTAGGGAAAAAACTAAATTGTTACTTCAGACTACTTGAATCTATTCTTAATATCAAACGGTAATGCATATTAAATACTCGGTACAATCTAGACTTTAGAAAAAGGTTATTTAGAAAATTTGAAAGTAAACATATACTGTGTAGATAACATCTAGATCATCAAATGGGAACACTTTCCTTGATTGTGTTTCTCGATTCTAGTGAACTTTGACGTGAACTAGTACAAACTTAATGTAGATCAATAATATTTTAATGAAACTCATTTTTTTGTTATGTTGCAATAAATAGTTCTATAAATATTTTTCAGTCACACAAGAGTTTTTAAGTAGCCGAACAATGTACAATTAATTACATGAAGTAAGCTGCATTATCATTTAATTTCATTCATTATTACTGTACCGACTACATGAGTTGTCTCTATTTTATGTTCGAATAAAATACCAACGATACGTCTTTTCTGGCGTGTATACGATTTACTGTCCGCGGATTTACTGTCCAGTGATTGAATAACTTTTTTTTCCAATTAGCGTTTTTCTCGTTTGAGGATTTACTGCCCATTAATTGCTTCGAAGAAGAGAAATTAATAAATGAGTAATGGTCTTGGCAGCCAATTCCTTTTCCGCACAAAAAATTACATAAATGTGGAAAAACAAAAAATGTTACCAACGACAGAACTATTGAATAAATTTTCAATTTAAAATGACGGATGCTCATCAAATTGAAGGGTAAAATAGTCATTAATATGACAAAAATTTATAATAAATATATATAAATTCAAAGAACATAACTGTCTTATCATACTCTTGCTAAAAATGTCTGCTATATTTACTGAATATATCCATGACAAACGACAATTGTGCTACATCGGATATCGATATTCTTTGAAACGTCAGAATCAAAATGGTTCGGAATATTGGATATGTGTTAAATGTCAAACAATAGCTACAAGTTACTTAGATTTATCAGTAATTGCTCGTGAAGATCATACACATCTACCTGACGAAACTGATAAAGAAGTATTAGAAATGAGACAAAATTTTAAGCGAAAAGTTATCGAAGAATCTAGTCCCATTGATCGTATAGTTGAAGAAGCATTTCATGCAATTAATAGGCAATCTCCATCTAATGATTTGCTTGAATTCTTTCTTTTTCTAAAAATACATAGCTGATTGCGATAAATATTTTTCTGTTCATTTCTATTCTTCGAGGCCATCAATGGACAGTAAATCCTCAGCAGCAAAAATTGTACTTTCTGTAGAAAAAAAGATATTTTCTAAGAAAAACAATCAATGGACAGGAAATCCTGTAAACCCTTTTCTGGAGTGCAATCAATCAGATCTTTCCACAATGTAGTCTTCACTGTTTGACTATCTTATAGTACAGAGTCACACGTTATTTGAACTACCGACAAGTTAAGTTTAAAAATTCGATCAAGGTTACAGACATTTTCTTAAATCGACTCTAATATTATACAAAAGAAAACAACTTTTTTAAAATAAAATCTTAAATAGAATAAAAGACAGTCTGGCATTCAAGTACCTGTGCACAAATTAAAATAATTAAATCAAGAAAACCCTTTTTCTCATTATTTATTGACGTTAATAGTAATTCTACTCTTTGTCGAGTATCATCGATTATCTAAAAATATTTTTATTATAAGCCGATGTCATGTTTCTTTTGGCTATATTCCGAATACGTTTGACTGTCTCTATGTTACTATTATAATGATTTAGTTTTCTTGCGAGATTATTTATCGAGTTGTGCTACAGTTAAACAAAATTTCATTTTCACACTGATAACAAATTTATTAATATGTGTATCGTTCGATTTATTTTTGAACTTTGAAAAAAAAAAGAAATGACATAAAATATTTTGAATTTTTGTTTAAAATCTGTTTTAATGTGGAACTTGTGGTAGAGTTATGTCGAAGCCATTTTCTGATAATGTAAAAATATAATCACTGATTTTATTTAACATTACGTCTTCCATTTCTTTGTCTAGCAAATGTGTTACTTGATTAGCCTTTCTACCCAATGGACTGGAATAAAAACTAATAAGTTGATTAATATCGTCTGGTGTATAATGTTTGGTATAAACTTCTGTAAGATCAGATATAAATGAATCAAATGAAAATAAATCATTGTAGAGACCATTCATTTTATCATCTGCTGGTGGGTAGAGTTTCATATAGGATAAAAATTTTAAATATTCATTTTCAACGCCAAGAAGCTTCAATAAATATTTAACATTATCGCCGAAATGGTTCAATGACGGACTAATTGGCTTTCCTTGAATATTGTCAATAGCGCAGAGTAAAACAATAATTAATGTCGTTAAACGAATGGAATTCATAGTAAAACTAAAATAGATAAAAATGAATAGATTTTATCGTTATTTAAAGATCATCGTATGAATGAATGAATGAACTCTATGAGGATTTGTTTCTTTCGTAACATCCAATAGTATATATAAACGCTCATGGATGTGTGAAAATTCGATGACACTATTTGACTATTGCTTCATGTCATATTTTCTATACATAGAGAACATATGAACACGATGGAAACTCATCAAATTATAATAGAAATTTTATACTACCTGATAATGAAATAATGCGATATAATGAAGAAAGAACGAGCTTTATATGATTTTAGTTTTTTTTCTCTTATACTTTTTTCCTTCTTTCTTTTTCCTTGCTGCTCTTGAAAGAAAATCTATTCTTCTTAATTTACGTTATGCATTGCTCTCTTTCGCTTATAATTCTCTATATTTTTCTCTTTTCGAAATTGACGTAGAAGTTAATAAGGTAAACAATATACGAAGAATGAAGCTCCTATTTTTAAATGAAGAGAAGAATACTTTCTTGTTTCTATACTCATATTTCAATACATTCCACAACATTCTAATTAAAATCTTTTTTCTTGTAACTGTTTCTATAATGCCAGCAAAAAAAAGTCATTCCTAATCATAAAACGTTTTACTTTTTTTTGTTAACCTACAGATTTATAAAAGTCTATTATTCATCCTCTTAAAAGCTCAGTAAACTCTTCGGAAATTAATAGTCGACATATACAGGAAACTCAAAACTATTCTTCAATAATACATGAATTTCTATAATTATATGTCTTGTTGAAATTGTCATTATTATGCGTATTTATGTCAAATTGCAAATGACAATGAATTGTACTGAAAAGTATTCCCATATGTATAAAAGCGGAATTACATTGGCGTCTTTTCATTATGAATATTCGCTTAATTTCTAGTTTAGAAAGAAAACAAGAACACACATACAAACTTATTGAATCTACATGACAACGAAATGTAATTTTTGCTCCATTTTGTACTACTACAATCGGTGCTCTAATTGACCAATAGATAAATAATTATTCATTTTTTTCTTTGTATTTACTATTTTGAAGTATTCTGGGCAAATGAATAAATGAGGCGTCAGCAAATATGTCTTAACTTTCAACTTTCCCCAAAGCTATAGTTTGCATGTAAGTTTTCTATCGTGATTTTCTGACGTATTTAGGATTAGACGTAAATTCTCTACATTTTAATCTTTTATTCATCGTTGTCATATTTCATTGCTTTGTAGTAGATTTACAAACTATTATCATGAAGTGAACTTCGTAGACGCTTAAAATTGTTTCCGTTGTACTTGGCAACGTGAAATCGATGGAAATCATTGTGAGTTCGGTATAGCTTATATTGAACTGGAAAAAAGATGTAATTATACGTAAAAAATAATAGTCTAAAGATATTTACGCGGATTTATATTCATACTAAAAATGTTATGTGACTGATTAGAACAATACAAAAATAGAACACGACGACTAATAAATAAAAGGGTAAAACACTAGTCGACGATCTTGACTTCGATCTGTTCAGGTTCTTGTTTTTCTTGCTTGTCAGACAAGATTATTTTTCTTCTTAAAAATCAGGCAAGAATCATTTCTTGAGTTAGCATCAAGAATCTGGAAAGAACGATGTCAAGATCGTCGACCAGTGAAATTTGCACATGCATCTAAAAATGCCTAGGCATTATATAGAATACAGCACCTATAGGCAAATTACGACTATTATGAGAGCTGGACAAAGAAGCCTTCTTTTTTGTGTCCCATAGATATATATTTATTATTGATGCAGAATATGATTAGATACTATGCAGTTATCTTTCGCTTTTTAACATGATAATTCGAAAACCAGATTTGATGAATAATCAATGCCTACTGCTATTTAAAGTCAAATTTGAGTATGTTTCTTGTTTTCTAAAGTTCAAGCTAGCTATTCTTCTACGAATTGTGCTATTAAAAATTATTTTTATGAGTATCCCGGTATTTTAAAGAAGAAAAATGACGGATCCAGGATGATCTGTAGAGAAATTTTGATTACTATGAACAAATATGAACCTAAAATGCTAGGTTCTCCTCTCATTTAGTATTTACTACTGCTCTAGTCAATGTATTTTTCTCAAAACAATGAGGCGTACCCATCCAAATAATTTATGTTAGCGTTAGTGATGTAATTTACTACCGCTAAACGAAGATTAAGATGTTCTTCAAATCTAACTGGTTAGGTCATCTGCCCGGATATCGGAAGGTGGGGGTTCGAGTCCCACGAAGTTCGCTTTTTCTTTGTTCGTCACATAACATGAGTGACACTACTTGTCACTTTCGCTCTTAATATATCCCTCTTTCATTCCTTATATATCCTTTTCATTTTATACATATGAGAGTTAACAATCGGGGGCGTAAGTCAGGTCTCAGAGCAGAGGGGGTGTAACTCTAATTTTTCTGTTTTCATGACCTAAAAAATGAACTTTTGGAAGCAGGGGGGCGTAAACGTTTTGTTCTGTTTTGGTGAGCAAAAAAAACGAAAATTTCAAAAGCAGGNACCAACTAACAGAGAAGAAAAGTAACAAGCTAATGAAAAAAAGAAAGATACAGATAAAAGTAAAGACGCGGGTAGTACCTAGACAGTAAGAATCAAGAAATTATATTGAGAAAATATATGTAAAGCATAATTAGTATCAGCGCATAATCCAGGTGACATTGTGCCGTCACAGGGGGGTGTAACTCTAATTTTTTCTGTTTTCGTGACCTAAAAAATAAACTTTTGGAAGCAGGGGTCGTAAACTTTTTTTTCTGTTTTGGTGAGCAAAAAAAACGAAATTTTCAAAAGCAGGAGGGTGTTACACCCCGCTCGCCCCCCACCCCTATTTACGCCGCTGCTAATAATTTATTAAATTTAAATAATTTTTCAGTCCAAAAATTTAATTTAAATTAAAATTTTTATGTGAGAAAAATTTTAATCTAACTTGATAGAATTTAATTTTAGATTAAATTAACTTTTCGCGAAGTTAAATTTAATTTAAATAAACTGTAAATTGACAACCCTAATATCTATATATATATTCTATGGACACTCGTAGAGCTTCATAATTAACCCTCCTTAGTAGAGAATTTGACGCGTGTTTTAAAAAAATTGATTAAATTTGTGAATGTGACTTTCTGCTGATCCATTAAAAAGACAGAGTAGATCTTCTTGAAAAAAACATGAATAGTTTCTATTTCGACTTTCTTTTCTATGATCTGAACATTTTCAGTTCTTGTCCCGTATTCTTAAAAAAAATTGCAATGCAACTAAGACAGCTTTGAAAAATACAAAGGTTATAAATCCGGATGTTATTGAATATTATATGGAATTTTCTATTATAATACTATCAATCCTCTTTCGGAAATCTTAAATATTTTTTGTTCAACAGATTTTACGTTTACATTTTGATGGACTGATGATAGAAATAATTTAATACGATTTATAGCCTATGACGTACGTATTAGTTATTCGATAAAAAAAATATGTATGTATCCTATCTTACAATCAATATCAAACGGATGACTATGGCATGGGCAAAGTCTTTAATTTAATTTAAATGTCACTATAGTTTTACATTCTCACTTAATTTTTAATAAGCGCATTCATTAACATAATTAGAACAGAAAAACATTCAATAATGTAGTATATGATTAACTATATTGATCGGCTCATGTTCTGCAAATTGTAATTGTCTTGATAGAATCACACATTTCTTATCTAAGTACTAATTTACTTTTTGACGTGACATTATATAATTTTAAGCACAGAACGACCGCTAAATATTTAGCAAACACTTAATATCGTCGAAAAAATGATCATTTTATCGTTATAAATCAATCTCAACGGAAATAGAGAATAATATATTAATTCAAGTACTTACAACAGCACATTTCAAAGGTCACTTTAAACTTCGTATTACATCTGTGCCATTCGGTTCAAATGATTTATGTGTATTTGATGATTGATCATTGATAAAGTCTTATTTTATTATGTCGCACATATTTTCAGCGTCAATTTTAATAGTAAATAATGCTTGACTAAAAATGATTTTCATACAAATCGAAAATATTTTTGCCCTACAATTTTTGTGATCAATTACTTTTGATCTTAGTAGAACAATATGTGGCCGATAACTTGAACCTTTTTTTTGTAAGATTTTTGAAGGAAACTAGGCTATTCATAAATGATATACAACTCAGTTTTTAACAGATGCTATGTAGCGTTTTAAAATGTAAAAATTTAGAAACAATGATATTTTTTGAATAGTGAACATCATCAACTGATTAAGCATGTAAATTTGATTTAATAGCATAGACAGTCTGTATGTTAAAAATTTTATTTTCCTTATACTTATTCATGAAACCATTGAATATTTTATTACTTACTATCTCGTTCTGTGCCTATGGTTATGAATTGAAAAGATTAATGTATGTTACATAAATGTTAATATATATGTACCGACGAAGTAAAGTCGTCTATGAGTATTTCTCCGAATCATATTTTCTTCAAACATTTCATTGGTCTTTGTGTTAACACTTATTAGGCACATCGTTCGATCTTTGGTCTTCAATTATTATTGCAAATTTTCTTCGTTGTCATGCGTTTTGTTTTTCCTACTGTTCCTTTGCAATAAAAGCTATTAATTATATTTTATGTTATTCATTAAGTAGAGGTCACAACATGCTGCAGTTTATTTTATTTTATATGACTACGGGAACTCAAAAATTAGACATAACAACTCGCTTTATGTAACCGTGACACATGTGTTCTTATGCGTTTTTGATATCATTATGACGCACTTGTTTTAATTTCCTTATTTGAATATCTAATTTCGCAGCATTGATGGAGTTTCCTATTAGACATTCAGGCAGTTGTTCTTTCATTAGTGAGTTATAGAAAAAGGCAAAAGATTAATTTCGCAAACTGCTGGCCACTATTGATGATGTTGAAAGCGAAGATCATCTAATCAGATATTCAAAAGAAAGTATTAGTCTCTTATGAATGCTGAGACAACTTATTAGCAATAATCCTTTGCCAAAGAAAGCAATGGATTATATTACAATGCAACGAATTGCGGACGGATAGACAAACGTAACCTAATACGATGATACTAGCAAGAGTATAGTGAAACACTAGAGTAGTGAATAATTATTACTAAATATAGATATCAATCATTATATTTCTAGATAAAATGATTAAAAATTTATTAATCAACATTATAGATGTTAATTTTCTGTATTGACCTATTGACATTTATATGCAATATATTTTAAAAAATCGTGAAGTAGCGAGTGTCTTAACTGTATAAGATTGGTAGATCAGATATTTCAAATTTTCTTGTCTCAACAAAAGAAACATCCATCGTTTATCGCTCAAATCCTATAGTGTATAAACAGTCGGAAATTGTAGAAAATAGAATCATCACACACACATATGTTAAAAATATCGAAAAGATTACATAACCTATAAACTGACAATAAGTTATTATATTAGTGTGATTTCATACACTGCATAGAAATATTCCAAGAAGAAAAACATAATGTGCCGAACTATGATTGGAAGTTCGAATGAGAAGTTATTAGTTTCATGAACTTCATTTATTTCTACATAATAGCTTTTGAATCTTGAATCGCGTTAAAAGATCAAACGTTCCAGACGGAACCGTGCTCTATTTCAGTAATAATAAAAAACACAGCTATTATTAAAATAAACTCATTACTACGTAAAACACTACAAAACAACCTCTGGAATTACTAGATTTTCATTAACACAAAGGTTGTTGTTCTTTGGAAAAAATACATGACTATCAGAAACTTTTACTTCCGTGAAAAACAAATGTGTCTGATTAACAGTTACTATTCTTAACACTTAAAATTTTTTCAATCCCTACAATTTGAAAGTAAATCCGTTATGGTGAGGATTTTACTAGTCTTTTTTACGATGAACAAAAGATGACTTAGTGTTTTTTTTTGCATGTTGATTCCGAAAATAAATTCACAATACACTACAATTATAATCTAGCGATAATACCTGTTGTTTGATTGTATTCATCGAAAACAAAACTCTGTGCTGAAATTGATGAATTGAAAAAAAATAAAAATAAAAAATTCCCTTTTTTGATTGTCCTATCTCAATTGTTTCAACATTACTCTCGACTATAATATTGTGAGAGAAAAGAAAAACTAACGAAGCCTAAAAAGTATAGAAAATCGCTGCATTCTTCGAAAAATTCCCCTCGTATTTCTTTTAGATACATTTTTTCTTCAAGCCTTTTCATAAATTCAGATCTGTTACCTGTAAATAATATTATACTAATAGTTTGTCGATAATGTTTCCTAGAAAATATTCAAATATGATGATCGAAAATTAATTATTCGTTTCAGTAGATGTATTAAAACAAATATTGTATCAGTCTGTATACAATTATTTCGAAAACGTCTACGAAGAAGCGGAATCAAGAGATTCCTTGTCGTTATCGGTATTACATTGGAAAATTTTAATACAATCAATAGTGAATTTTCGTAGCAAAAATGCTAAATGAATTATTTCTATTGTTGGATCATATTGCTCTTTAATACATTTTATATTAAATTTAATTATGTTTCATCAAATGAAGTACACGAATTTTGTTTTTATCAGATTTGCACTAAAAACAATTTACATTAGCATCTATTAAAATAAAAAACACCATGCCATGTTTTTCTTTATTTAATCGCGTTCAGCATGATACATTGAAGAGAATGTTTTAAATAGAAAGTTTAACAGGCCAATTAGTTAACTATTACGTAATATTGCAAAGTCGATAATGAACTTTTTTCGCTTTCAGAAAGTTATTAAAATAGAATCAAATATCCCTTTAGCAGTTTTGTATTAATATAAAACATAAAATAATTAAATATTACGCGAATTTCTCGTAAGTAATGTTGAAATTCTACGACTTTAATGAATATGTAGAATAAGTATTGATTGTAATATACCTGTTCGAAAACATCATAAAAAAATGTGGATGTTACTTGTAATGACCTCACTGTATTTTGTATAATTATAATTACCTGCCAAAATCGCTCATGGGTCCTTATTAATTATAGTCATGCTGCACATACAAAGATGATAACGTGGAAATTAGTTAAAATACATGTAAGACAAATGCACAGATTTCAAATAAATCAAGAACATCATATACTATTTGAATACAAAGTTTTGAATTATAATTAATTTATGCCGATTATCATCGCTAACAAAGTAGAATGAAGATCTTAGAATTTCAAATATTTCTCATTAGTAAATGCCTTCGGTAGTATTATCATCTTTAATATACAATTAAAAGTAGAATGCCGCTTTCATATTGTGACATTGTATGTTGAAGTTCATCAGTTGCTCTGTTTATGTTACATGTATTTTGATCGTTTCTTTTGAGTTCAATATTTTTAATGACTACGAAATCTACCTAGGAACAAACGTTTAGCTTAAAATATTGTCGTTTGAGTTGACCAATCGCGCATCGTTGTTTTTGTGTACTCAAAAAGTGAGTACACTCTAGATTCGGTCAGTGTGTTCGGCCGGCCGTAGGCACGATAACTTTTGAAAGCCTCATTCAATTGTCATGAAATTTTACACACAGAATGATTTCATCAATATTTCAGTCCAGTTCGAAGGTGAGAAGGATCCGTGAAGAAATGGCTGAGTTATCGAAACAATTGTCATTATTGACCAGGCCATCCCTGAGGGGGGGGTGCAGGGATGTTTTCAAAAAACACAATATTTTTCTCAGAATTATTCACAACATATATAAATCGACTCAGTTTTTAACGCTGATTCCGAATCTGATATTAGCTTTGAACCAAGTCGTAGCTTTCTAACAAAACATCGCCTGAAAGAGGTCTCAAAATGCACAAAACCTGCATTCAGAAACCAAATTGCCTAGATATGTCTCAGATGATCAGTAGTTTTGGGGTTTTCCACATGCCTGGTTTTGTAGCTAGGCAAAAAGACTATCGAAAAGTAAAAATTCGAACTCGATAGCTATTAATATTGGTGATTTATTAGGAAAATACGGATGCCTGTATCTATCATGTATCTCTTATAGATTCATGAGGTTAACTTAACACACCTGTATTTTCTCGTTGAAATTTAGTGACACGGGATGCATCTTGATGAGATCTATGTCTTATAGAATAAATGCGAAAATCTCGGATTTAAATTCGAGTGTTATATGTACTTCAAAAAGTGAAAAGGTATTTTCACTTTGGTTTTAATTTTTTTTTAGATAGTTTGATCAAAATCAATCTGTCATCAATTAGTTTTAATTTTTGAAGTACACATAACACTTGGATTTAAATCCGATGTTTCCACATTTATTTCCTTCGATTTATGAATTGAGGCAATTTGTTTATTTTCCATCTCAAACCAATCTATTGTTTATAGAAAAATTTTCTTTCTTTTTAATTTAATTTAAAAAAATCATCTTGGCTCTACAGCCAAAAGTAATCGAGATGGAATTTTTGAAATCAAAAATTTTGATATCTTTAGCATAAGATATGGATAATGAAATCTCTGCAAAGACAACATATTAATTAGCTTCATTAAGATCCCGTTATTTGATTTATGAAAATAATACTCTTTCGTTATATTTGATAATAAATTAGCACTAATTGCTCAAAATCAACAAATAAGTAGTAACATTACATTTCGTTGACATTTTACTACTGCATCTTTTGTGTCGGAAGTAGTTTTGAGTAGCAAAAAGTCATCACCGTAATATAAATCTCAAGAAAAAAAAGATTTTTTTTCTGATAAATCAAATAATTTCTATTCTTATTGAACATAGGAAGAGACATCAAAAACAGCTTTCTTTTATTTGATTCCATTAGTATCCAATGGTTCATTCAAGCTTTTAGCATCTTTAACAAATGATGAGATTTTCTTTTTGCAATATGATCACAAAGCTCATGATCATGTTTCTAATAAAAATAGCTTTTTTTATTCGTATTTTTGTTCTTGTCGTCATATTGGGTAATATATCTTGAAGAAAGTTAAAAATAAAAAAATCTGGTTACAAATATTTTTAGCATTAAACTATCATTTTTCACTATAATCAATTTTTTCCTTTGAAATCTGTTTTCAGATATTGCAGGATTATCAACAATTTTAAAATGATCTCAAACTTTGCATATGAAACTAAATACGTCGTCAGCAAAAGTTTTGTTTTAATGAGATGACTGAAGTTTCAATAAAAAAAAAAGTATTGTGAATTGGAGCTGAGCAATCTGTTTTCCATTGCATAACGTTCCTACAACAGGCGGGATTAGTAAAATGAACCAAAAGCTGCAAACGCAATAGCAATGAATTCTTTTTTTATTTTTTATATAGAATATCACGAGTTTTAAAATCGTTGTCGTCCATCAGCTGGTTTATATAAATTTTATTTTTCATAAATTAAACGTTTTTCTTAAAAACATCTAATACATATTGTTCAAATATATACAGCACCTTCAAATTTTTATTCCAAACAATTGTATCCAAAGAAAAATCTTCTATCGAAGTTTCCTATACGTTCACTTGCTATGATAGATCGTAATGAATAATTTATGCGTTGCTGTTTTTAATGCGATGCGAAGCAGAAGCATTTCTGTAGTCTGTCGCGAGTTTTTTTTTGTTTTAACCAGAAATACGCATCTTTTTCTTCATTTTCTGTCTTAATGATCTCGACAACGGAGAATCATAGAGAAGTGGTTAACACGTGAGATAGAAGTATCAAGATCGAACTGCTTACACCTGTTTTTGAATCTTCAATTTGAAGTTTCGTTCACTTACAAATATCGCTCCAAAATGACGAAAATGAAAGAGATTTGTTGCGAGATAATTAAAATGGCGTCATCAACAGATGTTAGCCACTATAGTCTATTCATTTACACATGATCTAAGATAATGAAACATGGAGATAATTAATCGATCAATCGAATTCGATCTTTATGAATGTGTCGCTAAGTAAGAATCAAATTTTCTCAGTGATGAATTTCATCATGTCGACATAGAATGCATTCAAAATTTCTCTGAATGGAAGATTTTTCGTGAAGATCCGTATTGTTACTTCGCATCGCATTTCGTATACGAGTGCAACTCGGATACCATCTAGTTTTTAATTATATTTTTCATCAGCTAATTATTCAAATCGACGCATTGATTCGGCTTGCATTTGATAGAACGATGTTTTGATGGTAAACCGACATCTTGCAGTCTATTGGGACTGTTAGCATCTACGCAATAATTATAATAATTGATGAAGAGAAGATTCAAAAATAGAAAGCTAACTGATGAGAGCTCCTTGACTTCTCGTCTGAAGCAATACACACTCGCTGAATCTTCTAGAATAGCCTGGGAGCGTATCATAAATCAGAAAAATATTTTTTTCCACTATGTCATATGGAAATTTTAGTAAATCTGCTTGACATACTCAGAATTATATTTTTTCTATCAACAGGGCTTGCTAAATATTGAGAAATAGGCTCTCGCATTTGATCTTTAGTGAATTTATATTACTCATTGTTCAATCAGCAAGTTGATTGTAACATGACAAATTATGTGTTGACTGCCAATTTTTCAAATGAATATAAATCAAGGGGGGAAAAACTCATTCGGGCATTCCCTGGTATGCCTAGCCATTCAAATGGCTCGAAATGAGTTTTTTCTCCCTTGATAAATAGTTGGAGCAAAACTTAACTGTAATTAATCTAATAATTAGAAGATTTCGATTAAATAAATAGCACTCGTATAGACCTCCAACTTATCATAAGACATCTATTGACTTATACAGACAGAAGAAATAACAGGTTGTATATAATAGGACTAAATTTGTTCGATCTCATATATCTTTCGTCTTAAATTAGACTTGAAAATCACTTATTGATGGAGTTAGTTGTGACACAGGAAACATCGTAACTGATTCCGAGCTCATCTTTCGGCTATAAGTAAGTCACAAAAATATTAAGAAATCTCCATGAGCGTTCATGTTTATATCGCTTTGTTACCAAACATATAGTTAACGTCATCAAGAGGAAAACAATTTTGATCAGAACTAAAATGTAAGATTGTTCTCTTGTTTAAACTCATTCCGTAAGAATGGTATAAAAATAGATATCTCAAACGTCCTCGCTAAAAGCAAGGCTCACAGATGACAAAGCTTATTTACTTTTTTTGAGTTTCGTTTCAACGACATGAGTGAACGTGCTAAACTCCTATTTTGGCCTACTGTATATGGTTGAGGAAGTGCAATGCTTTGTTTCTATCTCGGCATAGACTGCTAATACTCGAGAACCATCTGATCTTCCTCTTTGGGCTAAATATAGTATCGAATGCTTTAAAAACGTCTCTACTAGAAGCTTGTTGGTCATGGAAATTATTTTTTTAGCTTTAAACTATAGTTATACCATATGCACAATAGTTTTAAAGCATTAAGAAACAACAGCATTATCGACGCTGCGACGTCAAGTATGTGTCACGCAGTGATATTCATAGACAAAAAAAAGCTTTTAAGATTCTTGTCATCCCTATGAGACCTACTTATTGACAAAAAATGAAGTAAAAATCTGTTAAGTAATTCCTATAGCTCCTTCGTCAGAGTTTTTTGTTCCATATAATTATATTTTTAGATAAAAGACAAGTTTATCGCTGCATAGAATAATTTAACTAATAGTTGTTTTTTAATGAGAGCATAAATGAATAATAATTTCATAGCTATTAGGTAATGCATATATTGTTTTCTCTTCAAAACACTTTTTACTAATACGAAACAGTTTTCCTTATGAAATATTTGTAGATAAGACAAATGATATCCATCAACAGTAAGATGTAAATATATAGTTAGCTAAACGAAACAAAAAATAGAATATTTCAAGATACGTTAAAAGTTTGATGATGCTATCAATCGACACTTTATTTTTGATTTATGTTCTATTTTTGACAATCGTTTTCTGATGATATTCTTAGTAGTTGTTTATTTATGTAACATCAAATAATATGATATGTTTGTTAGCATTCGAAATGCTGACAAACATTAGTATCATACTAATTATATCTGTAAGGACAGAACTTCCTTTTTTTTTCAAATGTTCTCATAATTGCTAAATTACATGCCTATGCAAAGCAATTAACTTCAAGCTTTCATCCAGACATTGAATATGAACTAAACATTTTCAAAACAAACGGAACTCGTTTTCCACTCATGCTGATATTAATGAGCGCGATTCTACGAGTCGAGCAAAAACAAACGGAAACGACCAATCAAGTACAACATTGTATTGATACATCAAATAAAATACCGACGAAGTATTGAAATTAGTCTCATAGAACTGTGAGATAGTTTATCATTATTTGTAGTGAAACAAAAATATAAGCTTTAATAGGAAACATGTGTTTTTTTGTATTGCCCATACGATTATGTACATGTGATTTATTAACAGTGTCTGCTCTGGATTTGATTCATTAATAAAAATTACTTACACTGGGATAAATCTAACATTTATATTGTTTTCATTCAATATTTTCTTTCTGGCAGATTCTATTTCAACACTTCTTATTTCTGTGTTGCTGGTAAACAGCATTCAAACAATCCCTCGAATTCAATTTCATACTATTCTAGGCACAACTCAGTGTGAATTTGAAGTATCTTCAATTGTTGAAAGTCTTTTCACCTGACACAAAAAGTATTCAAATTTGTAATCAATTCTAAAGAGTTGTCATCGTATTGGATGATTATTTATTAAAAGAAGAACAAAAACGAGGCATTCTTAAAAATATCAAATATAGTATTTTATTCTCAAGTGATGCTTATGGAAAGTGCAGACAATTATTAAAAACTTCTGAGAGTGATTACAAGAAAACGAACGTATCATTCTTAAGACACTCAAACTTTTAGTGGATTTGGCTGTGATGTACTTTATTGTTGTGAAATGGCAACCTCGCGAAAAGCACGTTTGTTTTTTTGAAAAATTTTCAAACTTTTTAATGATTATTTACTCTATCAAGTACAGTTAAAGTCTTAATTGCTTTGGCGCATCACCAGACTAATGGCGGCGTCATGGTGGAACTAGGAGGAACTGAGTCCCGTCAGATGTTTTTGGAAATTTCCTAGTGAATTTAATTTTTTCTGATATTAATATTTCAGAGCTTGAGGCTGAGCCTCCTCACATCTAAATTTCTGACGCCGCCGCTACGCTAGACTCGTAGAGATCTACTAACAGACATAATATTACATGAAACAGTGCCTAATAATTAAAGATATTTCATTTTTAGATTTATCACGTAGAATTGAGGGAATCATCTTCGGGGGATGTAAAACTGCTTTATTTTTGTAAGATACTCAAAAGATTTGTACTATTATAATTAATTATTTACTTATAGCTTCAGTAAAACTATTAATTGTGCTGTAAATAAATTATCAAAAATATCATTTATTCATCGGCATGTCTTTAAGATTAGTTGTTTTTGTTGGTACAAATATCGGTAGTTTTAAACATTTATAATTTAATCTTGAATGTGAAGCTTTAAGGGGAAACGACTACAAGAAAGCGTGCATCTGTTTTTAGGTTTGATGAAGAAATAAATTCAGATATAGTTCATTGAAAGTATAGATTTACTCTTAAATTATTTTACTTGATAGACTAATAAAAGAAATGAATGATAATATTATTATTTTTAACTCGCAATATGTCTGGACGTATCAATCGTGCAGGAATATTTACATCATTAGAAAATTAAAAACTTAAAAAGAAAAACTAAATAATCAAGAAAGTTGATTTAATAGTATAGGAAGTGATTTGGAATAATCTGATTGGCAATATATATTATTTCAGTTCTAGTATTGTTGCCAATCATCGAAAAAATCTGGATAATTTTTTAATATATTGATTTAATCTTAATGAAAATGGAAAATTAATTTCAAGAAGTATGTTTTTTTTTATTTTTGACAAATTACTTCTGCTAGGAAATGCCTTTAACAATAGAAATTCAATGAAGAGAAAAACTGTTATGAAGTTTCATTCTGTTATTGTTCTCCATTTTCAATACTACTTGTCTTTCAGCAGTAAATAATAGATACGCACATAAATTAACTTCAACTTCTATTGTAGTCTGATTATTTGTCATCATCTTGCATACTATATATGTGACAGGCGAGTTTGGAATAGTTTTTTTCTTAATTTTTTTAATAGAATTTTTGTTGAGATCTGCCTTTAGAAATTTTTATATTGAGAATTATTCCTTGTATCTTTTTACAATGAGTTTTTAAATAATTCAACTTTGTCTATGTTTTAAACTATCGGGACATGGGAATATTGAATTTATCTGAGAAATATTTCTTCTCTATTTTGTTTTTCTTTAATCTATTATCATGAGCAGAAAAAAAAATATTTTTTTTTGATTAATTATTTTTTTTGCGCATCCCAATCTCAACTGAAATTCTCATGTCAACTGTGACATATATAGTGAATTACAGCATAGCATTAATATTCAATTCAAATAGGCTGACATACTGACATATTCAAATATTGAAATAGTTTCTATCGAAGATTTATTCGTATGTAAATTGTATCTCTATAATCTTCATTCTTATTTTTAGTACTTGTCTAACATCCAGAAGTCATATGGTGTTAATATTCGTCATGTAATCTTAAAATTGTTTTGCTCGAATAAATAGTTAATCTACTTGTATCTACTAGCATAATGTTTTCTTTTCAAAAAATAAACGTGTTTGAAAACAACATGACAGTAGCCTATAAAATGCATAATGAATCGTTATGATGTTTTGTTACAAGAAATGATGAATAGATTGTCCAAGTTCGACGTAAGTTTCGAACGACCTGAGTACCGCTAAAACAACGAATAGAACTAGTGAAAAGGAGAAAAATGATGAAACACCAAAAGAACAGACTACAAAATAAGGAAAAAGTGCGTGCTTTTTGGTTAGCGCAAACGGAGCGATTGTCATTTTTGTTGATCTCCTCCGACAGTTATTTTTTCTCTTTCTTCGCGCATTCGCGCTATAGCTAGTCGACTTTTTTTCTTAGAGCTATGATAGCTGTTGCATATAGTAGAATAGACACTCCATTATACACATATGAATTCTTTCTAGCTTGTTTATCGGTTAGTAAAAATATAAAGTTAATTATGGGCAAGAAAAAAAAACCTGAGTGATATGTAGAGATAGATAGATATTTATGTTCATGCTAGTTTGTTATTCATAAATGGTATATGATAACATGAGTTATTAGTTAACATACAAACATCTGGGTACTCATATGTATTCCAGATTCGTCAAGTTTTTATAATGTACAATTGAGTACATACTGAGAAAAATGTTGTTAATGGAAGACGTAGGAGCAAATAAAAAATGAATCAATGCGGTGCAATGGTCCTCATTGTCTTTTCTATTTCCGCAGGAGATATTATTCGATATTTTATGATCTGATTTGATTTATTCTTTTTTTCTTCTACTGTAGTGATTCATCATGATATAGGAAGAGCATTTTATATAAAAAAAATTACACAATAGAAAAACAGAAGTGAGTCAAAATATAACAGAAGAGATAAAGATGCTCATTTTTATTTTTATAATTCTATCTATCATATTTTCATTTTCTTTTTCTTTTTCTATTCCATAGATTTGTTTTCCAATGAGTGTTACCACCTCTCCTACTGTTCCGGCCTCAATAATCATCGAAAAAGAACCAGATAGCATGACAGACGATCATATTTCTACATGTAAATTAATTAAAGATCAATTATTTGAAGTGGGACCACGTTACACTGATTTGAAATATATTGGTGAAGGTGCATATGGTATGGTTGTGTCAGGCTATGATAGTCAAACATGTCAACGTGTAGCCATTAAAAAATTATCTCCATTTGAACATCAATGTTTTTGTCAACGAACATTGCGTGAAATAAAAATTTTAGCAAGATTAAAACACGAAAATGTTATTAATATTCAAGATATCATACGTTCGAATGTGTTCGATCAAATGAAAGATATTTATTTAGTACAACAACTGATGGAATGTGACATGTATAAATTAATAAAACATCAAAAACTAAGTAAAATTCAATAAAAATTTATACTAAAAAATAATAATTAAAACCTTCGTTCTATTTTCTTTAATAAAGGTTCAGAACATGTTTGTTATTTTCTTTATCAAATATTACGTGGTCTAAAATATATTCATTCAGCCAATGTACTGCATCGAGATCTTAAGCCATCGAATTTATTATTAAATACGAATTGTGATTTGAAAATATGCGACTTTGGTCTAGCACGCATTGCAGATCCATCATGTGATCATAGTGGTGTATTAACAGAATATGTAAGTTGTTACTCGATTTATTTCTTGAAATGATTTTAATCAAAAGAATATTTCAAATCCGTAGGTAGCAACACGATGGTATCGCGCACCAGAAATAATGTTGAATGCTCGTGGCTATAATAAACCAATTGATCTATGGTCTGTTGGATGTATTCTGGGTGAAATGTTGAATGGAAAACCTCTATTTCCTGGTATGTGGAATGTATCTTGCAAACAAAGTTGAAAATTTTATGATTTTTCTTTTATTTTTTATATCAGGAAAACATTATATTGATCAATTAAATTTAATTCTGAATGTAATTGGTTCTCCCGATGAACATGATTTAGCTTCGATTGTAAATGAAAAAGCTCGAAATTATATAGCTAGTTTAAAAGCTCGTCATAAACAGCCATTTTCTCGAATATATCCTGATGCTGATAGTAACGCATTAGATTTACTTGATCATCTATTAACATTTAATCCAAATAAACGTATCGATGTATCGGAAGCTTTAGCACATCCATATTTAAAACAATACTACGATCCTAATGATGAACCTACAGCTATTCATCCGTTTACTGTTGAAATGGAAATGGACGACTTTCCGATACCAAAATTGAAACAACTGATATGGAATGAAACACAATTAATAAAAGAACATATTTTATTTCAAAAAATGCCAATTAAGCCTTAAATAAAAAAAAATGCATAAAAACTTCTTTTTTTTTGTTAATATTTATCAAGGGCTGGCTCCTTTTAATTTTTTTGTTGTTCTCGGTGTTGTTGTTGTTGTTGTTTTGTTCTTAAGAAAAAGAAAAAGAAAGAGAGATAATATAATAATTTAATAAGAAAAAAAAATATATTTATATATTCAATTGCGATATTCTCGGTGAAGAAACATCAATTCACTCAAGTACATTAACTTTAAAAGTATATTGAATAATCTCTCGGCAATTTTAAAGAGCTAAAAAAGATAAAAGGCTTTTAACAGTTAAATTTTCAATTAATATTCCATATTGAATGTAAGCTCGTATTCATGAATAATTTGTTGAATGTGCATGAAACATGTTTGAATTTGTTTTTAAGCAAGAATTCATTCTAAAAATAATTTGTACTTAAATCTATGACTACAGCTGTTAATCATAGACCGGTATTTATAAATACATACACAAGTTCTTGTCTTTGTAATCCTGTAAGAAATATATGAGAATATCTTATTTAAGGAATTCTATACTGCCCGTTGTTTTTATGTTTTTGTTTTTCTCCGTTAATTTTCCATCGTATTCATCATGATGTGAAAAATTAAGCATATTTTTTATGTATGCCTAGGAGTCTTGACAGTATTCTATTTCATTTAACACTATGACAAGTAGCATTAGACGTTTTTACTCAACGGTTCATTACTTCTTTCATTCTAAAAAAATTTACACTTGCATTATTTGATGAAAAGGAATAATTAGCGAGTTCAGAAGCATTCTCTACTTATCTGTAATACAAAACAAAAAAAAAGTGAAGAAATAAAAGCAATATGTAAAAGTGACAGAAGGTTTTAAACAATCATTCAATTCTCTTGATAATAGATAAATGAAAGTGCAAAATTAATCATGAATATTAGAGAATTCAGCAAGGGCATTGAAGTAACAAAACAGTTATATTATATTAGCTAATGAAATATCTATTCGGAAAAGTTAACGTGAACTATCTTCTACTGACGATTCATTTTTTTGTATCGATGGTCTGGGTTGGATGTAGATTTCATTTTTTCTTTTTATCATTGCCGAAACAATCTATTTCCTAAACAATTTTTGTAAATTATACTATCTTTAAAGTACTTCACAAAAAAGTTTTTGCTATTGGATTTTTCGATAGTAATAATATCCTAAAGATATCTATGTTCTATTCCATTTATGGATCATTGTAACCTGTCTTATATGAAGATTTTACCAAAAAAAGGAAATAAATCTAGCTGAAAATATTACAGTGAGCTAAGAAATTTTGATAGCACTTTTTTAGGTTACCAGTGAACCTCTCCATTTCTTTTCATCACAATGAAATACTTCATCGTAGACTATAGAAACCCTTCAAGCATCTGAATTCGCTTTGAGAGCTTTGTAAAAATCCTAGGATTCAATGAAGGATAAGTTGACCTTCATGAAACTATATCAACGATATTCTATAACATGAACAAGAAAAAAGATACAAAAGATATTTTTCGGTAACCATTTTAGTTGATATTTCCAGTTTTTCTTTAGTTCTACAAGTAGGTTCTCTATTGTTGATATGAAGAAAATATTCACCATTTCACAATACGTATTCAGTATTACTCCAAATAGTATTAAAAGTAAAAAATATCAACGAATCTTACTAAAACCTTTCTCTTTATTTCATCGGAGAGCACAAAAAAATAACAAAAAAAAAACGAAAATCTAAAAACCGAACAAAAAAAAACACAAAAAAAAGAAAAATAACTGTTTTTTTTTCGATCACTGGTTTAATTTATCTTTTCATTACGTTTATACAATCCATAGAATAATCGTTGAGGATTTGTTGTTTTATTTAAATCATAATCAAATATAGCTAGTAAATCAAAACCAACCAGTTCTAATTTATTTTGCCATTCCTGACGTGTTTTATATTGTATTGATTTCGTATATTTAACAATTTTCTTTTTTTGTTCTACCCATGTTAATTTTTCATTTTTATGCGTTACATAATCATTACTAAATTCTCCTATACGCCCGATGATCATAATACCATGGATAAAATGTAAATATTTTGTTAATACTGAACGTTCTAATTTACAATCGTGTTCACGTATTAAAAGATAACCGTTTGGTTTAATAATACGTGCAAGTTCATTCAGCATATTATCAATATTTTCGATATGATGAAGCGTAACAAGACATGTTATTAAACTAACAGATTGATCACCTAAGTAAATTTCAATAAGAATTAAAAATTTTAAAATCTTTGTTTTTTACTTAGATCAATAATTGATTGGTTTTGATCGATTGATACATGCGTTATTTGTTCATTATTACTATTAAAAACATCACCGCCATAAATATTTTCTTTTTTTATATTAAAATGATTTCCAATACGAGCTGTTATCAAACCATTTCCACAGCCTAAATCAAAATAACTATCAATTGATTCTTTATTAATTAATTCATTGTTGTAAAGTTTTGATGAAAGTTTAAATCTGGAATTATAATTTTTGTCAAATATAGATTTTAATTCATTGAAACGACTTTCAATTCTTGATGTTTCTTGACGTTTATGTAATGAAGCTTTTGCGCCTATTAGTAAAAAAAAATATGTATAACAATAAAAAAATCAATTAAGATTAAAAGAAAAACGTCTACCAGGTATTTTTGATACTCTTTCAATTAATATATTAAGTAGATCAAGTTCATCTATTGTCTTATATAAACTTTCATTCCATAATGTATTAAAACAATGATAAACATTTGCTTGTTGTCCATAGATTTTACCAATATAAGCTAGTAGTGCATCGGAATAAGATCTAGTTGACCATAATGATAATCGAGGTTCCCATGAACCCATCCATCGAGTAAAAACATAATCATGTGCGACTTTTACGGGTGTTAATTCCTTACGATTAGGAGTTATTGTTTTTGTTGTTGATTGTTGATTTAACATCATCGGCAGTAAATAATCGTTGCCGATGAATGAATTTGATGGTCATTTGTTTTGATTTACGAAAGAGATAAAGAATGAAAAGAACGAAAAATAAAAATAATCCAGGGTCCATTTTAGACAAGTTGGAGAAAAGAGAATAGAATAATTCGTCTAGTTGATAGATATGAAACTTTGTCTATTGTAAAATAAAAAGAACACGACATTTTTTCGAACTTGAGTGACCGTCGATCATCGATTCAAGCCAGATTTGACTTGTGTGTTCCAAGTTTTATTTGAATATAACAAATATTAATTATCATTCGGTAGAAATCACAGCTCAACAATCTATTATTTCAAGTCAGAAAATCGATCGAAATTATATAAATTCCTGATTCGACGTCATGTTACTCGTGAATTCGAAATCACTTTAATCTACTATGTGGCTTTCAATTACTACTTGTAATTCTTTAATCATGTGCATGTATCTGACAATCGGCAGTAATTTTTGAAATTTTAGGTTCTGTTTTTCAAAAAGAATTTTTCATTTGAAAATTGTACCGCAGTCTGTAAAATATATTAAAATTTTTTCAACCAAACGTATCGATTAATTATACTAACGTTGAATCTCAAAGAATTGCTTGCAAAACTAAAAATCATGTTAGGCTAATCAACCAAGTCACGATGTCAAATCTCGTTGCGAGTTTTTTACGCATAGTTTTGTTTTCAAAGTGAAGAAATTTTGAAAAAAAAACACACTTAATGAGACAAGCTACTGTTCAAAGCTTCCAACAGCACAAGATAAATATAGTTAATCATCAATCACGACTAGAAAATTTATGCAAAATGAAGAGATCAACTATGAAATTCAATTGTTAATAATCTTCTACAAGTTCTTTCGGGCGTTCACACAAATAGTATCTTGTATATTATTGATGATTTTTCAATCGAAAACATACGCACATCACTCAGCTGGATATTTATTTTCAAGGATTATTCTAATGGTTTCATCTAAATCAATAATAGTGTATTCATTGATTTGAACCAAAACTAGTGCGATACTTTAAATCATATTTATATTGATATTCATATAGACTGGATAAATTTAACACGCCATATGTTTGAACATGCTGCACTTAAACTACAGTTTCCAAGTACCCTTCTCCAAAGTTACAATGCTTCATCTACTTGTACACAACTATTAATATTAAGGCATATATTGTACTTATAATTTATAATCAGACAAATAAAATGTAAGTAGCCGAGTTTTTCTGTCAGTTTAATCATCTTTATTGATCCTCTTATTTGAAATAATCTCTACGAAATAACTATGCGTTTATTTTAGTTTTCAACAAAATTTTTCAAAATAGTATTTTCATAAATAAGCTAAGTTTAATTTATCAATATGAATTAAAAAACGCGCATTTCATTATTTGTTATTATTAAAGTTTTTTTTTATTGCAGCTATCAAATGTATAGAGAAAGGTCATTGAATGAATATATCTCAGTAATATTCATGTGCCGTTGACTTCTTTTTAATCGTATCCTTGACCATTCTGTTTTACAAGAACTTCTCGAAAAAAATTTTTTCTTAGTTCTTTTAACAGCAATCGAATAACTACTTATATAATTGTTTTTCCAAGTATGCGGGGCTACTCAGCAACAGTGCACTTGTATACATTCGATGCAACAAAGTCATGAAGGTTTCGCTTATAGATAGTTTTCTTTGTGTGTAACCATTAAAACTTTTTTATGAGACGTATTACAATTCATGGAAGTTATTGAATATAGTTCCATATAATTAATTTTCGAACTAGGAAAGTGTCATTAATTTCGCATCATCATCGTGAAAGCTTACTTTCAAAAATGAATGAGTTAACAATATGTATTCAGAAGTCACCAGACTGAAAGCAGGCAAGGCTAAGTAAACTGTTGGTGACGTGATGCTCACAATATCATTTATTTATCTACATGGTTGAAATAAGAACTACTCTTAGAACACTATTCTAACTTCTTCTGATCGCAGTCAGTAGCCAGTCGAACTGAACAACCGTACATATGTTCAATTACTAAGTATGCAGTGGTTTCATTACAAGCTGAATTGATTCTCGATTCAAATAAAATCATGTTTTAATAATGTTTCTATTAGAATTCAAATGAATGGTTTTGAAGACAGTCTAACAAAAAACAAACGATCTGTTATTATTTTCTTTGTGTTTGACTTTCACAGGTAATGTTTCATTCGTGAATAAAATATTTTCCTAGATTCTTCTATCGGTCAGAGACGAAGTCATAATTCTAATCAGTCCCATTGAACTGAACAGATGTCATTACATATAACAATGCCTTTTGTTTAAAATTAATCAACATTCTCTGTTATGTATTTTCCAACTAAACCAAAAGGGCAATTTTTCGATATAATACTACGAGCAAAAAAAATATAAGATACTATGGCTACAAAAAAAAAGAAAAATGCCGCATTCATCTGAATTTCTAAACACATTCCATACTAGTTGTCTACCAAAACAACATGCACACATTGAAACAATCACTACGAGATCACACAACGGAAAATGAAAAAATAAAATGAACAATTTCAAATGGGATGTTTTTAATCAACTGAGGTACTGTTTAGAGCAGCAATGGCAAAGTTCCGAGAAAATGTCACTTGTTCTGCCCAAAGTTTCGTGGACAGATGCCGCCACCGGTAAAGTCCTATGGCGGGATTTTAGGTTGAGTGTGAAGGATTTTTTACAGGACTTTAGGTAAAGTGGACTTTTTCTGGATCTTTGCCAGCCCTCGTTTAGAGAAAAAGAAACACCGAGCTATTAAGAAAATATTGTTATAACTTCACGACCACTGCCACGCATTAATAATAATCTTTGCAAACCTTCTGTTAATACATCAACATATTCCATGTAAGAATAAGCAGCTAAACTCGATTGTTTTGACGGTGGCGATGGAAGATTAATAAGAACCAGTTTAGCATCACGCGAACGCTCCTTAATTTGTTCATTAAGTCTCACAGCTGAATGCATCTTACGCATCGATGATTCAGATCTAAATATAAAAAAATAAATTTCCTTTTTTTCGTTGTCTCTTTCATACTTACACATTATTTTTAATACGCTCTAATTGGCTTGGCGTGAATGTATAATGATATTGATCACTCGTTTCATCAATAGTAGTTTGGCGTTGTGATTTCTGTTGATTATTTACCATTGTTTCCATAGGTATATGAGACTAAAATCAATAGGATTTATTTCATAGTTAAAAATCCAATATAAAAATTAGATGGTATTATTAAACAGAAAACCATTACAAATAGTAGTGGATTACTATATTCATTTCGTTTCATTACCTTGCTTGTTCGTCGTTCAAATCCAATAGCCTATATAAACATAGATCGATTAGATTTAAGATTTTCTTATAAAATAATTTACTTGAACTTGTAGTTCTTTACCGTCTAATTTCAAATCTTTAAGTAATTTGATACGTTCAGCTAATTTAAGTGTTCTTTCATAAGCATAAGCTGAAATCTCTTGATCAGCCTAAAATTTTACATCATCTTGATCATTGTAATTAAAATATTTACAAAGAAACTAACCATTTCGATAACGTCAACTTCAGCTTCAATACGCAATTGATACATATATTGTTCAAGATCTTTTTTCATTGCAACTGAATTATCTTCGCTTTGTGTCACAGTATATAAACGTATACGACAACGTGACCAAACTTTATTACGTTTTAATAGAAAAGCAATAAGAAAAAGAAGACCACCATCATGAATAATCCACCAGATATCAATTGTGCCATCTTGAATTTCTTTAACATCTGGAAAATTATCAATGTTTTTCGGGACAATCACAGCACATTGGCGAGCTTCAGCAACAGCAATTGTACCTATGGAACAGTTCGAAAATAAAAAATAAAGGTTCATAGACAAAAACAAATTTACATACGAATGAATGCGTCAGCTGCAAAACCATCAAAATCTTTTTTCCATTGTGATGGCCAACATAGAACAATTGTATTTGGTCGTAAGCCACCTAAACCTTCGGTTTGAATTCTAATTTTAAAAAATTAAAATCAAATATTAAACATATGAAATTAAAATTTCAATAAAAATCTACATACAATGTACTTATACCATCTTCGGCATCTTTAGTAACTAGTACTTCAGCAAAACCTTGTACTTTAGCGTGAGCCAAACCAGATTTCAATAACTAAAATCATCAAAAAGAAAAATCTGGTAGAAAACAAGAGAATATGTTTTAACATTTGTAAACTACATATATAAAACTGTACGGCTGTCAATAAATACATTATTTTCTTATGGAGATCTAAATCCTTGAAAAATGTTGTAATCGATATATGAAATTTGATTATTTCAGTCTGGTTAATAGCAATCTCAGAATTATGTTAAAGGATATTCTTTCAAAATCTTCTTACTTAAAATAATTCTATTTTGGGAAACAAGATCTTCCGGCAATTTTGACGTATATTAAATAAAATATTTTCCCCCTACAGATCATGGCGGATAGAATTATAGAGATGTCATATACATCCTCGCAACAGCTTCGCTTTCCTCCAAGATATATATCTTACAAGAGATAGATAGAAGCACTCTTCCTGTGAACACCAAATAACAGTTACGTCTTCTTTGCTAATTCTATTCTGCAGAGACTACGTTAACAACTTTTTTTCAAGTTTCAAGAAACTTTTCTCAATTAATTTTGATCATTTCCATAGAATTAATTCAATTGTCATTTGAGATGACTTCCTGACCTAAATAAATAAGATTGAAGCACCGAATCGACCTTTGGAAATTTTCAACGCGAGCTTTCATTCGATTAATTTTTGCACATTGATAATATTAAAAAAAAGGAATGACAATAAACTTGGGACCAAGGGGGAAAAAGCGATTTATGAGTTTCATGATTTTTCTGAGTTTAGCTGATTTAAAATGAGTTTGAGAAAACGAAAAATTTGCTAAACTAACTAAAAACTATTCCAAATCATAAATTATTACTGAAAATCATTCAAAGGCACCGAAACTCACGCAAACTCATTCCGATACAGTTAATTTATATTGATTGTAAGTTGAGTTTTACTGTGATTTAAATCAGCTTTTTCCCCCTTGGAAATTACACTAGCTGAGTGTAAATTGTAATTATTAATCTGAAGCAACTACTAAGCTATAGACATCATTTACTATACGGGAGTACCACAGTCCTTAAGTCAAGTTTTATAAAAAATATAAAAAATTACTAAAAATATTAATAATTCTTAAAAAAAATAAAAATCTGATCCCGGATTCGCAACTGTTAAAAACCCTGATGTCTCCATTTTGACTCCTAAAAACGTATATTCAGAATACTTTCTCCACGTGCGTAACAGAATGAAATATGAACTACAGTCTCACGAACGCTTTCTTTTATAGGATCCTTGTGTGACTAAGCATATCACAGATTATTTTTAACAAAAGCAATTGTTCTAAGAATATTCTCAACTCTCTAAAAGATTATAAATATTTTAAAGTAATTCGGCTCCAAATTTTTTCCTGTTCGGATCGGTTTGTTTAAGAAAAAACACGAACAGATCCTATCACTGCCATACACCCTCACTCTTTTTACATCTTTACGATAATCTGAGTGGCAGGAAGCACAATCAATGTGATGCTTGAAACTCAACTGTGCGATTTTTGCTTTCTTTCGTTTTTATGTTTACTTCTGTCGGATGAGTCACAAATGTTGGCAAAATCCAAAAAAGAATAGTGCGCAGCACTATAATACAGCATTGCAAAAAACATTGCACATATAGTTTCAACTAATATTTTGGCGCACAAAAGTAAGAATAACCAAAAAAGCATTTGTTTCTTGTATATATATATATTAGTATTGAACTTTTTATGTACTTTCATCATGGAACCGAGAGTAATGCTGATTCTGATGTGTCGCTCCGTTATTTGTCAAGACTATCGTAAACGATAGTATATAGATGCTGATATTAATGTAAACATCTGCAGACGATCGAGCGTGTGCCACATTCCAATATTCAGATTCGATTGGATTTGGCTTTAGGTGGTCTCAAATTCGAATAAATCCAAGACTAAACCCTTCGATTCAACATGATTCCAATATATGTCTAGGCTGAAGCAAAATTTATAACTTGTTTTAAAAACACTCATTATAAAAATATATTGAATATGAAGATTTACTGAGTTTTATCTTCCCTTCGTTGCAGTAAATCTATTCACTAGTTTTCGTTATATTTGCCTATGGATTGAAAACTTTGAGGTTCCTGATATCATTTACTTTTTCAAATATCTTTACTTTTCAGATGACGGAATAACTATTGAACTATCTTTTTTTTCTAGTATTACATCAAACTCACCATCTAATATATTATTAAAATTTTTACATAATTCTTCTTTTGTTTAGAGTTATTTATAATAATAAAAAGAACTTTATTGTTACACGATTTATTCCATCGGAAAACACAAATGTCTGACGTAGATCTTCTTCATCTTCCAGTTGAACTACTTCATCGCATATTCGACTATCTTGAAGCCCAAGCAATTTGGTCAGTTCGACGAGTATGCAAACAACTCTATTCGACTACAAGCACTTATGATAGATTTCATCTCAATATAAACTCGCAGTCAAAGCGTCTATTGAAATTGTTCGCTCGATGGATTTTACCAGAATGTATTGTTTCATTAACATTTGACATCCCTGAGTCTAGAAATTATTTCTTTTGGTGTCTACGAACAGAATCCGAAGATGATATGATTCGTTTATTCATATCACTTTTCGCTGGTCATCAATTTACTCGACTTCGTTCATTAGTCATCAATAGAGCATACGATAGGGATATAGATTTTCTTTCGCATCATTTGAATACCAATTATCTTGAATCACTCTCCGTCCATATGTATGGAGATAGAGTGAGTATTACAATAGTTTTTATTAATGCGATTCTTAGTCAAAATTGTATTCGAAAGTTGTATTTCAATAATTCAGTACACATAATAAATGAGATGCCATGGCCGGATCATTGCAAATTAGAACAGTTAATACTTAATACGTGTGGGTATAACCGATATCTAATGGTTCTTAACGACCTGCTTAATTTAAAAATATTTGTGATAGATGAATGGCATAGCTACAATTTTGGTTTTTCGACTGATTTGCTTGCTTGCAAGCATCCATCGTTATTAACATCTTTAACAATTAGAAATTGTACTCTACCTATGGAACATATCGAAACGTTACTTTCACGAACACCAGCACTTGTTCATCTCAAATTAATATCACGTAAACGCGCATTCGACTCTATTTTCGACGGTTACAATTGGGAACAATTAATTCTCAATATGTTACCTCAACTCAATCAATTTGAATATTTCTTTTCTTTCATTAATAAAAAAAATGATTATATGAAGATTCTTAATCGCGTTATTGCTTCATTTCAAACTCCATTCTGCCCAAGTAAGCAAAAAATGAAGGGAGACTGCCGACATGACTAATCAGAAATGTCCGCCGCTGCCGTCAAGTCTAGTCTGAAACGTCTTGCATAGCCGTCTTGTCTAGTCAGCTTAATGAGGAGTGTCATGCAAACACATCTGTACTAGTCTGAAATGTCCTTGAGCCCAGTCATGTCTAGTCTGTGTTGTCTGTTGACCTAGTCCAGACTAGTAAGAAGGTTAAAACAGAGGTTACACGGTGAATTTGAACATCCAGCCCGACAGTG
>CAJNYU010002712.1:0-74360 GCA_905331475.1 Rotaria socialis
GTAATACGGGGCATACCAAACGGGTCATTGACGGCCCGTATACGGTCGTAACTCTGACGGTTACGGCCGTTTGCGGTATCGTGCACGGCTGTTTACGGCCACTGTAATGTTCGTCCTGGGAGGGCACGAAAGTCCTGCCCTGCCCTGTCGACATCTCTGATCCACAGCCAACGAACTCGAATACAAATGTGGATGATGTAGTGAAGTATAGTGAGTCTTCTCTAATACATATTGAAAGTATATTATCTCAATTACAGATGGAACCGGTCTACTTTTTTCAGACCGGCACTTAACAGGAGAGCGATTATCGATCAGTTAATCAGAAAAATCGAATGCCTCAATAAAATATTCATGTACAAACAACGCCTCGAGACATAGCCTAAAGTCGTTCAATATTCTATTCTATCTTGCGGACCACTTGGTTACCGATACCGTCGGCGATACAGTGTTTCTTCATTAGCAATAATCGTTTCATTAAGACCATTCTGGAAATCTATCGTTAAATTAATCACTATATGATCCGAGAAATGAAGGTTGGTGATAGCTATTTTTCTGCTTGAACAGAATCAGAGAGAGATTTGTAAAAAAATAGATCAATTTGACCAATTACATTGGTCAGACCGATGTCGATTTCATCTATGATCTCAATGCAAGTCACGTCATTGTTGAATGCAGAACTATGTTTTAATTGAACATATTTTTCAAGAGCGGATACCTGAGTCTCAGGAGAGTTCGATTACATCAGTAGTAAAATGATTTTCAATGATAAAGTTTCTAATGTGATGATTATCCGACGACTTTTGAGCATTGAATTTTATTCAAACATTAGAACTTGACACGTTTTCGCTTTAATGCTTTGTAAACTTCAGTTTTTCTTAGACTAAAATCAGTTTATTATCTAGAATTACATGGTTAAATGAAAATTCAAAAAATATTTTCGTTCCAATCGTGATATTTCAAGGAAACGATCTTCTCGTCAAAAGAACACAAAATATAGTAGACACATTTTTATCTAAAATTAAATGGTTCGCAATTGGTCCGAACAAAGTTTCATACTCTGTCATCCGTTGCACTGACCTAGCGTGAGACCAGCACTATAATGTTCAATTATTTATTTGACTTTAACATCAAAGCTTCATTTGATACAGTTGTTCAGTATCGAAAATGTTAGCGTCCATGATGGATCACTTGGGCGCTAAGCGATGATTAAGATGCGCCTTCTAGTCTAATCGGCTTAGGGCAACTGCCCGGATAGCAGGAGGTATGGGTTCGATTCCCATGAAGGTCATCTTTTTCATCGTTCTGTCACATAACATCAGTGACACTGCTTGTATCTTTCGTTCTATACATATGAGAGCTAACAGAAAAGAAACTGAATTTTTGTTAGAAAGAGCCGTATGAACCGTAGCAGCATTATTTTGTTCTCCTATTATGTTTTTCTCGTGAGAAAAACGTCCTAACCAATTTTTCATCTATGGACTACATGAAAAAGGTATGCGTCTTATAGCACTCAGCAGCACGCATGTGATCACTTATTTTACACCTGTTGTAATTATCATGTTAGAGTAAATTGAACATGTACTATGTGATCACTGAATTTTCTTAAGCGTCATAATTGTTGCAATTTTTATATTTTCTTTCCATTACTGTTGATATTTAATAATACTAGGATATTCGATATCTAATAATATCCGACTTCAAATATAATGACATCCTCCAAAGTTATATTCAACTATTTGATTGACAGGGACACTTAATCTTGATTCCATGTTTGAGTCGAAAATTGTATGCAATAAGAAAAAGTCAAAGTCGGGCATTTTTGTTCATAAAACTCTTTCTATTGATAAATGATGTTTATATTTGTCAACTACGATAGAACATAATATGGTATATGAATACCTATTACCATTTTTCCAGTCACAGTAGTATTCGCATACTTACGAGGAAAGGTCCCTGGGTGTTTCTTTGGGATTTCGATGAAACCTATGTGGGTTTGTAAAGTCAAGTGTTAATATCTCAAATATAGCAAAATTAGCGGCTGAGATTAATCCGTTGCAAAATTTCGAATAAAAACATTTTTCGCTTAGAACCCTGAGGGAGAACACAGGTGAAATTTTTACACTAAAAAAAGTTGACAAAAAATTGAAATACTGATGAGTCGGCTCCGTTTTTTAACGCTGATTCTAAATATGTTATTGGTTTTCACTAATGCTGTACTTCTCTCACCGAAAATTGCCAATTATTTGTCAAAAAAAACTAGAAAATGGTATCGTAACATTAGTCTTTCAGGAAGTTCGTAAATTACGAATAATTTTGTAGTTTAAAAGCTGCATGGTTTTATAGCATTTCAAAAGCTCTATCGATTGATTTACGGAGAATTACATGAACCGAATGATGTGATTCTCTATCGGCCATCAAACAACTAGCAGAACAGAATTTTCATTTAATTTACCACCGATCGACAATCAAATGACAAATAAGAGACATGAATAAACTTTTCTCGATAAACTTATGTTGAAATGAATCTATCTANTAGAATTCAATGCTCCATTCCATGAAAGCATCCCGAGATCCATGTGGTGGCGTTGTGAAAATATATCAGCAAAATACTTCACAATTTTTTACGAATGTAAATTTAGGATATTGTTAATATTTATTAATTTTCATGAAAACGTGATTACACCTTTGAATCGTTTAGTATGAGCTCATGGAAGTGAATAGGAAAGTCTTCGATCTACAACGTTTTACGCACACAGCAGGAAATCCTAAGAAAGCTTAATAAAAAAGCTGTTAGCGCAATCCCTTCGGGATTAAAATGTGAAACACGACGTAACTGTTAATCTTATAACAAAAGAGTATTCTTCTATCTATTTCTGGACTCTTTCTTTCGTTATGCTTAAATGCATCATCTACAAGTGGAAAACGGTATCAGCTGATCAATTCTATTGATATTCTAGCGCTATCTGGCACTTGCTTGTACGATGATAGGGTCCATCACAGTCTACGATGACATCTAGAGGTGTCTATCAAGGTCTATCATAGCCATAGCCCCACCTCTCTATCCTTCCTGTACTTCTAATAACGTTTGTGATGAATCCAAAGCCTGTCTCTCAAGGTCTGTGAAGGCTAATTCATTAATAAGACTGTAATTAGCTAATTAATTAAAACGTCTGTGGAAGGTATTCAAATTATTCTCTTAACTCGTGAACTTTTTTGCGCCGATCTGTAACGGTCTGAGGGGGGAGGGGGTGGTGGGTGCAAATTTCCACCCTAAACACTTCAACACTCCTTTCAGGTCGTGTTTCACAAAAATGTGATTTATTACTATTCATCTCAATATATGAATAGAACCGTGTGACAAAGGCACGAAGAAAACTCAACTCGCCCGCAAGACTTGATACGCACACTTTGATTGTTTTATATATATGTATGTCTATAAACTAGGCCGACATCCTTTCTTTCTTTCTTTAGTCATCTATTTTGTCACTGTCACCCATGTAAATATCCCCACTTTATCAAGTAGAAAATACTTATGCCGCAGAAAATATCTTACAATTAACATTATCTTCTTTGCTACGACCCGTCTTCCTTACTTTTCCTTTCACACCCACCACGTTTCGTAGCGACCGATATGGGTTGGGTGATTTCTCAATCGAATCTTACACTGGGCACGCCGGCATTGTGCATCATTGGATGGAGCATGAAATTTTAGATAGATTCATTTCAACATAAGTTTATCGAGAAAAGTTTATTCATGTCTCTTATTTGTCATTTGATTGTCGATCGGTGGTAAATTAAATGAAAATTCTGTTCTGCTAGTTGTTTGATGGCCGATAGAGAATCACATCATTCGGTTCATGTAATTCTCCGTAAATCAATCGATAGAGCTTTTGAAATGCTATAAAACCATGCAGCTTTTAAACTACAAAATTATTCGTAATTTACGAACTTCCTGAAAGACTAATGTTACGATACCATTTTCTAGTTTTTTTTGACAAATAATTGGCAATTTTCGGTGAGAGAAGTACAGCATTAGTGAAAACCAATAACATATTTAGAATCAGCGTTAAAAAACGGAGCCGACTCATCAGTATTTCAATTTTTTGTCAACTTTTTTTAGTGTAAAAATTTCACCTGTGTTCTCCCTCAGGGTTCTAAGCGAAAAATGTTTTTATTCGAAATTTTGCAACGGATTAATCTCAGCCGCTAATTTTGCTATATTTGAGATATTAACACTTGACTTTACAAACCCACATAGGTTTCATCGAAATCCCAGAGAAACACCCAGGGACCTTCCCTCGTTAGTCAAGTTGGAATTGATCTATGCCACCTGATGAGACCCTTCAGCAAGGTCGAAACCGGTCGTGGCAGCTGTTCATTTCGAAAATTTCAGGTGTCATAAGTAGTTCAAGGGTCGGGTCCAGGTGTGAGATCATACCCGGAACCGAACCGGAATACTTTTTCTACCCGGCGCCCGAATCAACCTGGCGAATTCGACCCGGACCCATATCCAGGTCTGGTTCGGTTTCGGGTACCCGGCCGGGTTGCAGTACTCTACTCTAGACTTGAATTTATGTCAATTCAAGTGTAAAATAAATTATGACGGAAACTAGTGCCATATTAGTGGTAAATATCTAGTTAAATCTTGCTAAACATGATATTCTGTCATGAACATTTCAGTTTTATGTTTTTGTCTATATTTGAGTGTTAATAAGTGGACCTTTATGTGTTGACTAATATTACAGTGAAATAAGTTTGAAAAAAATTGCTATAATGGATTTTTCCAGTTCCCATGAGGCGCGGCCGCCTATCAGGCTCGCCTCTTTAATAAAGAGAGCATGGGCGGCCGCGCCGCCCATCAAAAAGTCTCCTTGGCGACGACGGCGTCCGCCAAGATTTTGTAACTTGTGCAGTCCTCCGCGCCGCCCCCGCCTCGGTTTTTAGGCGCGGCGCACATCTCTGTACCATATCTGCGTTTGAAAAATCGTGTATCAGAATCATGTGACATCTATTGAACTGCAAAGACATTGCATGAATTTTTATTTAACAAACCACCACCATTAGAGGAAACAGAAAGACAAAAAAGAAAAAAAGAAATATTACCTTCTTATTTTCTTTTCTATTGCACAATTTTCCCCAACGTTTCACTTTTTTGCCTGTAATCCTATTGCAATTTACGTTCAGATTCTATAGATCTGTTGAAAAATATTTTTTCTGTTGAGTACATGGATTAAATGTCTGCTAATATAAGAAGTTATGCAGCAAGGAGTTTAATAATTCATTAAGACAAGATTAGATCGTGGTGATCATAATAGTTAACATCTATGTTAGATCGTGGTGATCTATGTTATATCACTTGTTAGATCGTGATGCCGGAAAAAGAGATTATGAAGAATATCAAAAAATAGTTCTGATGATGACTTAAGGTCGAAAGCTCAACTGAAACGTAAAGAGAGAAAAAAGAAAAAAAGAATTTGTTTTTTCATCAAATGAATTTCTATTGTTCATTTATTATTTTATTTTATATATTTTTTTAAAAGAAATAAAACTTAACTCATTGCTGCATAACTTCTTAGAATATTTTTTCATTCTGTTTGAATACCAACTCGTTTTGATTCTTTTAGATAATCATTTACAATTTTTGTCTTTGATATGAATTAATCTATTAAGAAGAAAAGATAAGCAAAATTATTTTCAATAATAAAATAGATCATATTTTAAAAATTGAAATCAGACAAAAAGACCGACCTAACAAACAAACAAATTTCTTTTCAAGCACGAAGCAATCTGATTGGTTGTATGTGTCATTTCTAAAACACTATCATACTAGCTTTTTTAAAATTTTAATGTGCTTCAATCAAAGAATATTTCATTTATATATTAATACAAGAAATGAGCAGGTTGAATAAGGATATCAACGGTATGCAATCAGTAATTGAAGTATTTTATTCTATTTTAAGAAATCTCGATTGCTGATAAAATCGATATGATTTTTATAGATTCGTTTAAGATAGAAAAGAAGATTAATGACAATAAAAATTAAACATCTACAACTGATAAAAGCTTCTGCTAACATTTAAGATTCAGCATTTATGATTTCTAGTTCGTCTGTTTTAACTTCATTTTCATTACTAGATGGAATATTCGTATTATCTTTTAATTTATTTTTAATCCAATTTTCCGATAATTAATTGTTCAGCATGATATACTATCAATGGTAGTGAAAGTAAACCAGTAAGAGCTTGATTTGTATCACCATATAAAGCATTGATTACTGAAATTCCCATAGCTAAAGTTTTACTTGCACTATAAAACATAATTGCTGCAGAATCTTTTTCAGAAAATTGCCAATAAATTATATGATCTTGTGTTTCGATCGTTTTAAACGATCCCATAGAACAACAAGTAGAAAGTACGGACTATACAAGTGTTAACAAAATTAAACTACTCAATTCAGAAAAATAAAATTTTTTTCGTATATCTATTACTGTTTTTATCCATAATAAATGAATTGCTTGTCCAATAAATAAACGAAGTAAAACAGTTAAACTTAACGTTTCAATAGCATGACCATAATCTAATTTTTCATAAACCACAGTATCATAGCTGGTGAAAGAAAAATACCTAAAATATTACCAATTATTGTATTTAATAATGCAGCATATTCATTGCCTAAATCATTCTTAGTCATAATAACATTTTTAGCAATTGTTATAAACGTTGAAGCCATTATAATCATACCAAAAATCAATGTTTTATTCATAGACGTATTTAATAAAAATAGTGTTAAATAATAAACTAAAAATAGAACGACTATTAGGCTGTAGATTTGAGTAAGACTATGAAGAATTTCTTTCGCAAGTTGCCTTGTTCGCAGAGATAAACCACTAAGAAAGAAAACTGATATCACGCAGGCATATTTTACAGTCCGTTTGGAACGAATATGACCACCCATTTTGTCTAGATTTGGAAAAATATATGCCATACAGATTGAAAAAACCAAGTCAATAAGAAATCAATATTTTCGATCAATTGACAATATTTTAGCTATACATGATTAATCTGATGTCTTTTTTGTTTTCTCCTGTTGATTCTTCAAATATTTATCAACAGTTGAAAACATTTTCGACAGACAGTACAAACAGACAAGCTTCGGATTATAAATCGCACAGGTCTGAGGTGAATCAACGAAAGATGTACCATCTAATGGAATACTATCCGAGATAATAACAATGATTGAAGCATTTGGTTTATCGATAATATATTCTTTTAATTCATTCGAATTTGCAAATTTATTTATAAACTTCTTCATTTCAAATTGTGCTTCATCACATGAATCTTCAAGTTAAACAAGTGTAAATAAATCTTCGTATTTTTTTCAATTGACATTTTTTTAGATAAAAATACTAATCTAAAAAATATCCTAAATATATGTTTGCTTTTCTGAAATGAAAAACAATCTCTCATTCAGTATAGCAATGCAGAGATTAAGGTACGTTCATATACAGATACAGTTATGCTTTTCTCTTCTATCATATCGTGTACGGTAAAATTTGGGGTGTGGGTGTGAATAAGCTGCCATGACTAGTTTCGACCTTGCTAAAGGGTCTCATCAGATGGCTTAATTATTCTGAATTATTCTTAAACGAAAATTCAAAACAAATTATAAAATCTTCAAGAATTTACAAGATTATTTCTAAAATTGTAATAGAAGAATTAAATAATAAAGCATTATTCTGCTGATGATCGTTATTGAATAAGTGATATTGCTCTGGTTGGTTTCGGTATGTTCGAATTGATTTTTTTTTGTAGTTTTTCCGTTGGTTGGGTTATGTTGTTGTTCCAGTGGATAGATGCAGTATGATTGTTTTATTTCATATGAAGCAGGTTGAAAGAGTACTGATATTTCGCTATTTGTTGTTGGTGTTTTCTTATATCATTATTGAGTCTTGAGAAATATGTAATGGTCGTATTTATAGTATCTGAAACAGAAAGGAAATCAATTTTGAAATAGTGATTTATATTCGATTGTTTGTTTTAGATCTTTTTCTAAATGTTCTCTTTTGGAAACTATTGAAGCTGATTTCTTGTTCTGAAAAGAAGAAACAAATATTTTTCTCTAGTCTTGATATTTCGAAAAGGTTCTATAAGATTTCATTAACTTTATTATTATGTTCATGTAACAATCGATTTATGAACATATATCAGAAAAGAGCTGTTAAGTTTTAATAAATTTTTCAAATATCAATTTAATTATCTATTTAAAAAGAAATTACAAAATATTATTTGCTATTATACTTTTGCTTTTCAAATATTCATTAGCTGAACGTGTATTCAGATAATATATCTCATTTATATACAAATCTAATAGATTGAACTAGAATTACAACGATTCTTTTCTTCACTTAAAAAAAAACTTCAAAGTCATTTTTTCATCTCGATGAACAGTTTTGTGTTGATGCAAATACATCAATTAAGAAAATCATTAGAAAAGATAAATTTCAGATCGTGTAGAAATGTTCATAAATGAGCGATATACGCACACCTACAACATACAACGCGGGCAGCATGTAATACAAAAACAATGATGGACACATCATTTGAAGATCACTAAAAAATTTTGCTTTTTTACCAACTTTTTTTTCTCGTACTTATTTCGTTATTTTTTTTTTTTAAAGAAGTATTTTATTTATCAACAATTACAGATGTCCAACAAGAGACAAATACAAGTTCATAAAAAAAAAATTATTTTATAAGAATATATTACTAAATATGAACCTGATTGAAGGATATCTATTTTTGTGCATATCTTTAATTCCAAGTTAGAGAAATCCTAACATTCTACTTATTCTAATCATAATCATTTCATTTTGAGTTAGAAGGTTTTGACATTTAAATCATAGATATGTGCATTATTGAGAATTTTCTAAGAGACGTCTAGATTTGTCTTAACTATCGACTTCGAAGTATTGAGTAGTCACAAAAACATTGTTTCCATCGTGCGTTTATTTTCGATTTCTCTAATACGACTTGACGACTCGTAATTTATCGAAGTTTCGATTACTTGAAGACAACAAGTCAATTGAAATATCGAGTGTTTGGTGTGACACACATATTGACAAGCATAATTTTTATTTTTCGTTTTAATTTAGTTTACATAAAAAGTCTTAGAAATTTTGTTTTTGAATGCTTGTTTTTTACTCTTATTGCATAATCTTTTTAGAAAATTTTGATTTTCTACAGGTGTTTTCACGTAGTTTGATCATTGAAACAATATTATTTATTATTTACAACTAGAACAACGATAGAAATATGTTTACAGTTCTCATAAATAAAACATAATGAATTCACTTTTGTGACGCCTCAAATTTTCTGAGCTTTTGATTAACTCTGATTTTCGATTACTTGTTGACAAAGAATGTTCATGGAATCATTTAAAACTATCGTTTTATTTTTTAATCGTCGAAATTACTGAGACAGTTGAATATTACTGTTAGCGTCAGTGATGATACAGGCTGCCGCTAAACGGAGATTAAGTTGGTCCTTCTTGTCTAACTGGATTAGGACATCTGCCCGAATAGCAGAAGGTTTAGGTTCGAGTCCCACGAAGATCACTTTTTCTCTATTCTATTTTACCTATATATTTCCTTTCCTTTCCCTATGACTCACATATGTAGCTAACAAGCAACATAGGTCGTAGCTTAAATGAAATGGCTGTTAAGATGAAATCGTTATAAAGTAAACCATTTCTGCAAAACATTGCAAAAAAAAACTCATGAAAAATATCTGTCATTCCCATGAAATTTTGTTTGTAATATGTGATTTGAATAGAGGGACCTCAAATCTATAACAGAGCTGATTAATTTTAAAATGATTTCGTCTCATACTCTTTTGAATGGTGAAAATCGTATCTCTTTAGCTCTTTCATGTCTTGAGTTATTGCAAAAATTGCTACGACCATTCTTTTAACAGACAATAGTGTGAAAAGAAAATATTTTGTTCATGCCGATGACATTACCCTACCGAATGTAATTGAGGGTACTAAAATGTACCAAACATAAAAATAGAACGACAAGTATATCAGATAATAACGGAACAAAATACACACGAATACTTAATTTCCCTCAAATAAGCAGAAAATGACAACGAGAAAAAATGACTGATTTATCATTACTGTTCAATGAACTCGGATGTTTTCACACATTTATGCATTGTTTTCGATGAACATTTCATGGAATCAATAAACACTCGACATTGCCTATTGAAAGGTAATGGAATTCTAAGAGAATAATCGATAAAAAGATTTCATTATGATTGCAATAACTAAAATTTGTATCATGAATTTTTTAATCTGAAACAATATGAAGGTTACTTGCAAGATGCCTTCTCGATTACTCTATTGTTAGCTCTCATATATAGATATATAAGAAAGGGAAGGGAAGGAAGGAAGGAAAGAGAGATATATGAAGAGCGAAAGAGATAAAGCAGCGTCACTGATGGTATGTGATAGAACGATGAAAAAGATGATGACCTTCATGGGAATCGAACCCACACCTCCTGCTATCCGGGCAGTTGTCCTAAGCCAATTAGACTAGAAGGCACATCTTGTTCATCGTTGTAGCGTTAGTGTGATTCATCACTAACGCTAACATCTATATTGCCTCACTACAAAAGTACTGTAGCATTTTATAAGTATTTTCTGTTAATAGTTTTATTGATATTTTGTTAGTGAGTTACTTGGAAAAATAAATCATTATATGAGAAGGAAAAGGAAAAGGAAAAGAATGTCTATATTGAATTGTTCATAAAGAGGGGGGGGGAAGCTGAATGAGTAATGTTCAATTCAAGCAAAGTCAATTAACTCGCACTTTGGAGTTACAATTCCACCATCTTGTACTGGTGTATGAACGCGTTGATCATTAAAGTGTGATTGTCCAGATAAAGGTCGTGTTTGTTGAGAACTACTATTTGCTATACTCGATGGATTTGTGGTAGCCGCATTACCTAATTGTGGTTGTTCTAATGGTTCATATAATTCATTGAATTGACCGGCAACTTTACTACTAGGCAACTTTTTATATTTATAAGCACTGTAAGTGGCAGCTGCAAGTAATGCCAGAGCAGCACATACACCTACAACAACACCAGCAATTAAACCGGCATTACTTGCAGTAATGCTGCTGCTGCTGCTTGAAATTGACGATGATTTAACTGTATATTGTGTACCTGCACAAGTTAAATTTGAAAGTACTAAATCACTAATACCATTGGGATCACTAGCCAGTTCTGAACAACCTGATGATATTTGACTACGATTAGCACTTGCACTATTATCCATCTCATAAAAAACGTTAACACTGCCTAAAAGATTCAAAAAGGCAAAAATTAAAAGAAGCTTTGAAATATGAAAATAATGAACCTTTTGCAAGGATAATATTCGTGTTAAGAGGTAATTTCTTAACAACAGTTAGATAATTATAGATTGTACAATGTAACGTTTCCAATGTTCCAGCAGTAACAAATTTATCATAATCACCTTGATAGGTAATATTGGATGATGGACTACTAGTAATAGCATTAAGAGTAGCTAGATTATAGAAATTATAATGGATACAATATGAATGATTCTGTTTCGAAAATTTATATAGAAAACTTACTTGAATTTTCTTTAACTATAATACAATTTGAAGTAAATGGAATTGAATATTGATTATTAGATGTTGTTATATCAAGTTTAATAATGTATGCTCCAACTTCACTAATTGCTAAATTAGTAGCTGTTATTGTACCACTTTGTGGATTAATAATAACTGTTGATGATAAATTTTGTATTAATATGCCATTGCTTTGATGTTGAAGTGAACCGTAAAGTGAGACTGCTGCTGACCATGTAAAAGTATTCCATGCGATATTGTCGAGTTTTACTTGTGATTTTTGATCAACAATAGCGGTTGTAAGATTAAAGATTTCATTTTTTGATATAACATCAATATCAACATCTTGTTTAGCAGTTATTCTTGGAAGTGCAACTGTGATTGAAGATGAATCAGATGTTAAATTAATATTTGTAACAAATGAACTACAAAAAAAGAAGTCAATATACGAACAACTATTTCTTTTTATTTTATTTACCTATCAATACCCCTTGGTGTAATTATACTAAATTGAACTTGATAAGTACCAGTTGCATTTATACCAAAAGTTGTAAATTGTGATTGTCCAGATGAATAATTAGCTATACCACCAACAACACCTACACCTGGTGATCCAATGATAGTAGCAGTAATTTGCCATGGTTGATCATTTGAACCTAATTTTGTTATAATATGACCGGCACTATCACGAGCAATAAGCACTGGTTGAGTTTCACATGGTGAACGTTCACGACATATTCCTGGTTGCCTTTCTATAACTAACTGATTTATCATACTTAAATATGCTGTTGTTTGATTTTGCGGTTCTTGAACACCGAATTCAATTATACTGGTTGCATTTAAAACTGGATCATTTTGCCACTGTTCTGTTAAATTACCCGATTGATAACGATTAATAATTTCAGCATTAAGATTGTATGTTGCTACAGATAATGCTAGATTATTACCAGATAAAGTTGAGGGTGGTTCTTCACGTATTTGTACCTCTAGGTAGTATGTTGCTAATAAACTTCTAGATGATGATGCACTTCGACGTTGAATACGACTAATAAAAGAAAAAATAAATAAAAATAACAATGATGTAGAAAATACTAACGTTCGGCCATTTGCTGAGACAACATCAACACGTCGAATTTTATCAACAGTAACACCGAGTAAAGCAGCTAAATTAGCAACTATATTAGTTGAAAAGAAAGGTTGTGGTGTTGTCGCCGGTAAACCAAATGTTAAGACGATTAAATCTGCTATCTTTAAATCAATTAAAGTATCACCATCAATTAAAAAGAATGCCATTTGTGTTGTTCTACATTAAAAAGAAAAAGATTTATGTGCTTTTTGAATTATATAATTATTCTATAAGTAATATTCAAAAAAATAATGATTAAGGATTTATTTTTTACCTATTAAAGAAATTTGTACCAGGTGTTGTTGATGACAGTGTTACACCATTTGATTGATCAAGTAATATTAAATTTGTGAAATTTTGTGCTTTATTTGTTGGTGATATATATACATCATTAGCATAAACATCAACTTGTTGTAATGAATTATAATATAATGCTAATATTGTCTTTATAGATGAATCAGCATTAAGTAATCGAAAACGTATATGATTTGGTGTAGTACTTGTTAAATATATATCATACTGATGTCCTCCTTCAACAATAGCCATAAATGTTGATATACGTTTTTGACATGTATAACCATTACACCAACCATGGTCTTGTGGACCATTAATTAAATCAATATAACCATTATCAGACATAATAGCAACAGGTGAAAGACGTCGTGTTTCTGTATCAGGATCCACACTTTCAATAACTAACATACGATAATCAGTTGTATTTCGACATAAATACATTTGATATGATGGTTGATATGTGCATGTTGGTCCACGACTAATACCACGATATGGATAAGAAATATTTATATTAATCAGAGTACCATTAGCACTAGCTAATGCAACTGTTGGAATACGATAATCACCAACACCATGAGCTTGATCACCTATAATTAGAAAGATAGACAAAATAAGAGAATAAGACATTTTTATTACCCCAATTATATTCAGCTTGAGAAAAAGCAGTTGATGGTTGACCAAAGAAAGTACCATCAATATCAATAAGTAAACTCTTTTTTAAACCGTCACAATCCATATCTGTATAAAAAGGAAAAAAAAATTTTTAATTAAAGAAAATAGATAAATAAAAATTCTTCTTACCAACACAATCACTTGGATTAACAGCACCTAAGTTTGGTCGTCCATTAAAAACTAAATTTCCAGATGATGTATTATAAACGGATGTATGGTCCGTTACTACTGGATGTTGACCATCGTCATTATTTTGTGATACTTGTATAGCTATATCACGACGTAAACATATATCATTAAAAAATGCAAATGTAACATTTGTTATTCTCATTAAACCATCAACTATAAATAATAGAAGACAACAAGAATTAATCAATTATTTTATATAAATTAAATAATTTACTATTTGGATAGTTTCCAATACTTGACCATGGATGCATTGGGATCATATTAAAACCAGTAAAATATGGAAAGGATATACCAGTTCGACCAGATGAACTTCCTGACGATTGTGTTCCTGATACTCTAGGTACAGCTGTTGAACCAAATTTTTCACTAAGTGTTGTTGTATCTGGAATGTCATCACAATCATTTGGTGTTATGGCACCAAGAACCATTGAATTACGAATTATAATTGAATTATTACTGAATTCATGTGATACAGCTTAACAAAAAGATAAGAATTATATATGAAATAATTTTATTTTCACAAATATTACCAGCGTGACCTGAGGCTAGTGTAAAAATGCCAACGATACTATCGGCTATTTTACATGAATCAATAATAATATTGTGTGGTGTATTGATATATAAACCATAATACCATGTTTTATAAGTTCTTTTAGAAAATAACAACAAAAGAAAAAGGTCAACGTCAAATCTACTCACAAGAAAATTCTAAACTTACTTGAAACCTTTAAATAATACACATCCTATAATAATATAAATAAAATAATTCATTGATTTTTATATTTATTCATATGACTTACTAGTATCATATTGAAAACCTGAATCAAAAAACCATAAATTAATACCAGACATGGCTGAATGTGCTTCATTATTATCATAATCATTGTTTATACCAGATGGTAGAACAGTTCCTGGACATGAATTTCCTTGAATACGATAAGCTAAGCGTTGAGCACCAGATACCAAATTATCCTAGAATAAAATGAATTGAACAAAAAACATATGAAAAAAAGAAAACAATAACATACTCTCATAACTACACTATCAGCTGCAGTTGACATAATAGCTCCATCATTATTTGTATTAAATGCAGCAAAATCTGGCTGAGCTTGACCCGACCAATATACAGTTGAAACAAGATTTTTTTGTATTATATTATTTAATCCTGTAACAACAATAGCTGATTCAAATGTATTATAAACTACATTATTTGTAATTGGAACACCATCTGTACTCCATATTCCAATTCTAAAAAAAACAAACAAACAAACAATATTAATTCAAATAAACAAGAAAAAAAAACTTTTGTTTGAAAAATAACATACGCTGGATAATAACCAGTATCAAATGAACATGAATTAATATAAGTTGGTCGAGATGCATTCCAACTACCAAGATTAAATAAATGAAAACCTTCACGTCGATCTTCTTTCGGAGCATCAATATATTGACCAAAACCAATAAATTGTGTATCAGATATTCGTGCATAACCTTTATAATAAGTAGTTAAATATTCTGAACCAACTGGATTCCAAACATCTGTTGCATAATCAGTAACAAGAATACGAAAACCAATTTTATCTAATGATGGATTACCATTAATAACACGTACATTTCTTGTTAAAAGACCAACAGCACCAGCTACATGATAAATTTCACCATTAGGAAATACATTATGTAAAACAATATGTGTATAAGCAAGAGCTCCAGTTAATGTTATAATTGTACCACCACCACTAATACCAGTTATATTATGTCGTTCAACATGATCAATTCTTGTATCTGTTGTTGTTAAAATAATTTCATCACCAACAAGCCAATCTACTGGTTCACTTAATGTAATAGAATTTTGACCGGCTGATGCTGTTGTTGCAAGACGAGTCCAAGAAACATTACGATGCATACCATGTAAATCAAGACCACCAAGAACACCAATTACTTTCTGTCCAATTGATCCAGCATTATTAGGTAATAAAACATTAACTGATGATGAACCCGTTATTATAATATCAACTTTAGATCGAAGTGGATTATTAGGCCAACCTAGAAAAATTAGAATTTATAAATAATATATTTAATCAAAGAAAAATAATTACTAACCGACAATTAATTGACCACCATTAATTAAAATACTATCAACATAAAGAGTATTATTCATGTCCTAAAAAAAAAATATTTTTTTAAAATTTTAATAATAATTTTTGAAAAGTAATACTTGTTCAAATTCAAGTACACCATCAATACGTAATGAACGAATACGAGGTAATGGATAATCAATAACAAGCCAAACACCACGTGGAATATATATGTTTGTATTATCACTCGGTTTAACACTTCCTGTTCATAAATTAAATTATTAGTAATTAAAACTAAAGAAAATTCTATGATTTTACCATATCCACCATAACCTTCTAGTGCAAAACTCCAATGTGAATCATTCGACCAATATAAAGCATCAACTGGTCGAACTGTCGCTGGTAATTCAAGACCTGGTTGTGCTGGAAATTCACAATTTGGATATCGACATTTGTAGAGATTTAATTTCACTGATACATCTATCATACCAGTATTTGTCGATGGATTTTTAACTAAATTATATATACAAAGTATTATTATACTATGAAAACAAATAGATATAGATAATTCTTACCAATATAGGAAAATTCTTTTGTTGCATTATCAAAATACCAATCACCATTGTTATTTGTAGCTGTAAGTGGTGTATTTGATGAAGCTGCTAATATTGAAGATGATGTTGTATATACACGATCAGGTATATAATCAATATTATGACGAATAATAAGATAATCACCTGGTACTAGATCATAAACAACACCAGTATACGATAAATTAACTGAACTCTACCAAATCAAGAAAAGAAAAAAAGATATATATATTCAAGATAAAAAAATAAAATCCAAGAAAAATATTTACATTAGCACCGTTAAATTGAAATAAATAACTTTGTCTAGTTAATAAATCCATCATATAACCATCAGGATGTGTTAATCGTTTTTTAAGATTTAAAACGATTGTATAATGATTTGATGTATCATAAATAAATAAAGCTTCACCATTTGGTGCTAGATTAGCATTATTAAATGCATATCGTACCCATCGACCCACTGATGATGGACATGTTTTAGCATTAAGAAAATTTGGTGTTTGTGTACATGTTGTTGATGTACTCCAAAGACCATCAGGTGAAAGAACAATACCACCAACAACACCCGATAATGTACCATCTTCATCTTGATATAGTCCATCATATGGCCATCGAAAATTACCTCGATTTTGTACATTGATAAATGATAATTGAGAAAATTTAGTTAGCCAACCTAAAATATAAATTAAATAATAAATGTATTATTTGATTTTTTTTATTTTGACTAATTATACCTCCACAACGAAGTGTACAACGTCCAGCAATAACAGGTCCATAAAGAGCTTGTGTAGATGCACTTGGAAAATTAATAAATGTAATATTTCTTACACGGAGACCACGATCCCACATAACTAGAAATAAAATTTTAATTTTTGTTTTTGTTTTCTTCTTATTGTTTTACATATTCAAATATTTGAACTTACCAACAAGACCACCTTCACCTGGTACAATAGCACTTCCAGATGTGCCTGTATCACCAATAATTATTGAATTAATAACTGATGAACCATTATTTTCAAAATAAAATGTATTCCGAAGATTTGGACGATTTAATGATTGATGATTTATAGCTGTTACACATCGAATTCCAGTATCATGATTATCAAAAACAACAGTATTTCTTATTTGTATTGTACTTGACATAACCCATTCTATACCACGATTATTTCTCCATGATGTTAACCTATCAAATACAGCTTGATAGGGTGAATCAGCTGAACAACTACCATCAATAGTTGGTGCATATTCAGGAAATATCCAAACACCAAAACGACCAACACTATGTACACTATTATTAAAAAATCGACCAAATGGTTGTCGATGTGGACAAAAACTTGGATACATTGCAAATGATGGTCCATCTGGTGTTTCAAGCATTCGATACCAATAACCAAAATGTGTACCACCAGCAACAGCATTGTGTTCAACTGTATTATTTGGATTTGTAACCTATCAAAAAAAAAACATTGAAAAATAGATAAAAAAAGTTCTTCCATTTATATTACCCAAAAAGCAGCTGGTGTAACATCTTCATTAAGTAAACTTGAACTTGTACGTACAAATACAGCTAAATTACCACGTAAAACATTACCAATTTCAACACCATCTTCTAAAAATATAGCTCCACCCCTAAAACATATTTGAAAATAATTTATTGCTTTATTATTCTGTTGTACGTACATAACATTATAGATGACAATATTTTCAACTGTAAGATAATGAGTTGCATGAATATTAACAGCTCGATTAAATGTTTGATGAATTGAAGATGATTTAATATATGATAAATTCATATTTCCATTCATATGAAAATGAACTGGATATCGACCGAGACGAAATGCTTGACCAGCATAAAATACCTATGAAAGTAAATGAAAAGATTAATTTAAAAACAAACAAATCAATAACATCAAGAAAAATATTTTACTTCAATGTTTGATAAGCGAATTATAACTCGTTGAATACCATCCGAACTATCCATACTAGCACTACCCATAATAGTAGCACCAAATTGATCAGAACCAATTTCTTGACCATATCGACCAAGAAAACATGTTTGAACAGCAAATTCACCTATAATACAATATAGAAATCTTTTATTCTACTAAACAAAGAACAAATATTAAAGGTTCATGTACCTGGATTAAAGCCACTTTCACATGCGTCAATTGTTACATTCCATGTTTCAGTAACTGAACCTATTTTTTAAAATTGAAATATTAACAAATAAAAAGAAAAAAAAATAATATAAATATTGTAAACAAACCCTGAAAAACAACATTATGTGATAAAAGACCAACTTCAGCACGAATTTCAACTGATGTTGAACCAACTGTTTGTGTTATACCCATATGATCATAATTTAATGCTGAATTTAATGTTAATGTGTGTCCATCGGATGATACAGCTGTTATTATACGTTTTTCACTTTGTCCTTGACTTAAATAATCTCCTGTTGTTGCAATAATGATTTCACTTCCTACTGACCAATCAACATTTTGAAGAAGAGTTATTTGTGTTGATCCAGCCGTAGCTGTAGATGCTAAACGTCCCCATGTTCGAATAACTTCACGCCCATGCATATCAAGAATACCATCTCGTACAGCTAAAACTTTTGCTCCGACTAAAATTAAAAAAACAAAAAACAAAGAAATTATTTTCTTCATAATCAATTAATCTTACATATTGGTAATTCAATTGATCTTAAATGACCATACATTGTAATGATTCCTTTATGTTGAAATGGATTAGTTTCTGTACCAACTTGTAAACGACCACCATTAACAACTAATATATATTCAGCATTTAATGCAACATCTTGATTATCATCAAATATTAATGATGCATTATCAATAATAAGAGCTTTAAGTATAGGTGTTGTTGTATCAAAATAAACTGTTTTTCCACTATCAATTGAAACAATAGTACCTTCTTCAGGTGGTGAATTACCTCCCCATGTCCATGGACTTGACCAAAGATCAATATATTGAAATTGTGCTGATCCAACGGCATTACCACCATTGCCAAGGCTAACAATAACTGATGCTTGAATTGTTGTTTGATTATAACTACCAGTTAAACAAATTATTGATGTTGATGAAACTGTTTGTACTGAGCATTGAACATCAGTAATACTAACTGTTACTCCACCGATTGATGTTCTATATATAAGAAGAATTTTATTTTTCTTTTCAAAATAAAAATTCTTTGAGACTTACGGAAAATTTGTACCAGTAATTGTTAATGTTGTACCACCACCAGTTCCACCTCGTGTTGGACTTATTGATGTTATAGTTGCTGTTAAATTAGCTTGATAAATATAAGATACACTTTGTGATAAACTTCCAACTGTAACTGTTAAACTACATGCTCGATCTGTTGAAGAAGCACTTGCTGATGGTGTTACACAAGTTAATTGAGTATTGGATATCACAGATACGGATTGACAAGCTTGATTACATATTGTAACACTTACACTTGATGTATTAAATCCATCACCATAAATAGTTACTACTTGACCACCACCATAACTACCTTGTGATGTTGATATACTTGTCACTTGTAATGTATATTGAAATTGAATATTTGAATTGGATTGACCAATTGATGAAATTGAAACAATCACTGATTGACTTCCAGCTGGACTTGAACTAATTGTACATGTTATTGATGATGATGAAACACTACTAATTGCACATATTGCACCACCAATTGTAACACTTGTTTGTCCATTAACAAAATTTGAACCGGATATTGTTAATGTTTGACCAGATGTTCCTGATGTTGGACTAATGGATGTTATTGTTGGTGTTGAACCTGAATTATATGTAAATGTAAATGAACCTGGAAATGTGACACCATTGGAAACAACACGAACAGTTGCTGGTGATGTATTTGATCCTTGAGCTGGAACTAAACATTGAACTTGTCCAGGTGTTGTTTGAACTATTGGACAATTAGTTGAACCAACAGTTATTTGAATATTATTTGATGAATAAGCAAAACCATTGCCATTGATTGTAAGAAGAACACCACCATATATACTACCTGATGTTGGTGAAATACTTGAAATAGTTGCAACAGATATTAGAATTAGTGATGATACAATAGTTCCAACATCTAAAAGAAAAAGAAAGCAATTTTATACAGAATTTATCTTTTCAAATGATATAATATACCATCAATAGATGCAACAACTGAATAATCTCCAACTTGAATATTACCAATATCACATATAATTGATGAATTTGATACGGATGTTACATTACATTGTTCTCCACCAATAGTTACGTGAATATCTGCTGTTGTTATGGAATTACTAGTTGCTAAATTTTGACCCATTAATGTTAATGTTTGTGGACCATTTATTGATGTTGGATTAACTGAGACAAGATACGGTGTTACACTTTGTGCCCATGTAAAGTTACATGATACTGATGAACATATAGCTGAATTCTCACCAACTAATATTGTTATTGGGATTAAATGATCGATATAATCTGATGGTGGTTGCTGGGTTATAAATTGTATTTGTGAATAAGTTATTGTTGCGAATGATGTATATTCTATACTACCAACAATAACGCGTGTATCACTTGGTATAAAACCATCACCAGTTATTGTTATTTGTGTACCACCAGCAGTTGAACCTATGAAAGAAAAAATTTTTTTTTCGTTTTTTTTTCAATATAAAAATAGAAATTAACCTTGTAATGGTGATACATTAGTAATTTTCGCTTGAAATTGAAATTGTATAAGACCATCATTACTCAAAGTACCTTGACGATCTCGAATTACATTAAAACTTTGAATTGACTTTGCATTGAGTGAAGAACTTGTACCAATTTGACAAGTAATTTGTGTTGATGTTGCACTTGTTATTGGACATTTGTATGATGATCCAATAAGAACAATATTTTCACATGTTGTTGTACTAAAATCTGTTCCTGTTATTGTAATTGATGTTCCTGCTGGACCATATACTGGTGATATTGATCTTACTGTACCAATTGTACATGGTGTAAACAAAAATTGTAAAACATTTGATGGAACTGTTTGTGAACATGAGCTTGGACTAATTAATGAACTTGAACCACATGTTGATGATGGTACAGAAGCTAAATAGTATTTTAAATAAAAGAATAATTATGAATGAATCAATGAAATGAATTTATACCTGTTGGTGTACAATAAAGTCGTTGACCATTATAAGTTGATGTTGGTGAACACCATGATTGAGTATCATTAGTTGATGTACATACTGAATACGTAACTGAATTAAATGTAAATGGAAAAGCACATGATTGAGCTGAAATAGATTTAAGAAAAAAAAATATAATAATATTTTATTAGAATCATTATGATGAAGACGAAAAAAATAAAACGTATATACCAGTAAATGATCCTGATGATACTTTAACAGTAAGTGTTCGTGGTTGAGCCGCAACAACATTAATAGCACCACGCATAACAATTAAACCAGATTGATCAACCGCTGGTGTCCAATAATAATATGTTCCAACGGTTTGAAATTGATATGAAAATGATCCTTAGAAGAAAATAATAATATATCATAATCATAAAATAATGAATATGATTTTAATGAAAAATTTTCGTACCTGATGCAGTTGCGTTACCAGAATCAAAACCACCTGTTTGTGGTGTTGTTGAATAACCATTTATTGCTTGTTGTACTTTATAAGCTAATGTTGTTAAAAGTGCTGATGAACTCCATTGCCATTCAACAATAGCACCTTGTTGTACAGTTGCAAATTGTGGTGACCATGCAAAGCCACTACCATATGTTGGATGAACACCATTTGATGATATAATGACATGTGGTGCAGCATTTTTTGTTTGACAATAAATTTGATTTGATTGGTAAGATACAACATCACATGATACGTCATTTGAACCATCGGTGAATGAAACTATTGTTGTATTATCAAAACCTTCACCTTGTACATAAACATCACTTCCACCATACAATGAACCAATTTGTGGTGATATTGTTTGAACATAGAAACGATATTCAATTTGTAATGCTGGACGTGCATAACCATTGGCTGTGGAAACTTTAATTTGATAAAGACCAGGTGCTAATGATGGTAAAGCAGCAATAATTTGTGTTGATGTTATTGAACGAACTATTGCTGTTGTTGTACCAATAAAGACAGAAATTGCACCACTACCAAAACTTGTACCAGTTAATGTTAATTGACCACCTGACATAGTTACAACATTTGGACTAGCCGATGTTAATGAAGGTGTATTTGTAACATCATAAGTAAATTGTGTTGGTGATGTAGTTGTATTTGAACCAGATGTAACAATAACATCTACTTGAGTGTTTGATAAAGCTGTTGTTAGTGGTACAGTACATGATATTAATGAAAAATCAGATACTACTGGACTTGTACATAAATTACCATCAATGGTAACGGATGAAGATGAAGATGATGAAAATCCGGTTCCAGTGATATTTAAAGTATATCCACCACCTATATTTAAATACAATATTTTTGTTTTTCTTTTCGAAAAAAAATTATAAAAAAAAAGAAATTTACTAACCAGCTCCTCCTTGCAATGGTGAAATTGATGTAACTTGAAGTGGAATCGTAACTGAAAAACTTGATATAGCTGATGCTAAACCTTTACCATCAACATTAACTTGAACATTATAAGTACCAGATGGAGCAGCAGATATAGTACATATAATTTGTGTTGTTGTAGCTGATGTAACAGTACACGAACCCGAAGTTCCGATGATAACTTTGTTTGCATTTGTTGTTGTACTAAAACCAGTACCTGTAATTGTTAATGTCATACTATTTTGTGAAACTGCTGATACAGTTGGAGTTTGACTTGATAACCATTGAAAATCACATGTACCAGTTCCTATACATTCTGATGGATAACCACCAACAAAAACTTCGACCTTGAAATAGAAAAAAAAATTTATTTATAAATTGTTCTTGGTTTTGTTTTGTTTTTATTACTTGTGGATTCGTTTGATATGTACGTGTCATATCTCCGGATAATGGTTTAAATAGAACTCCACCTGATTGTACAATTGATGGTGTTACTGTTGTACCAGCTGGTAAAATAGAGGCCGTATTTGTAATTGAAATAGGTGATTTTTGTCCACCATTAGTAATCCATTCAATTGTGTATGAATATCCCGAACAATCACCAGTACGTGTTACATTTAAATAACCAAAATCAGATGATGATTGCAATCGATTAGCTAAATCTGTTGCAGAAATATCAACTGGTATTGATGAATATGTTTGTGAATTAAATACAAGATCATATGTTCCACTAGCTGCATCTGATGCTGCTGATGCTCGATTCACTGTTGTACTCTAGAATAAATAAAATTATCAATAAATTAATTAAATAGTTCAAAGATTTTTACTGATGTTGGCCATGATGTAAATAAAGTTGGTCTTGAGCAATCACTGTATCGAAAATTAATTGTAAGCTGTGAATTAACTGATGAATATGTTACTTGTGATGAATTATATATTAATTGATGTTTAGGATACAGTCTTCGTACACCTTCAATCGATGAACTTTGACATTGATATGTTTGATTAGTACTATCAGCACATATTGGTATATTATTATTATCTAATGTACATGCTGTATAACTACTTCCATTATAATAAAATGGAAAACTGCATGATGAATTATTTGATTGATCAATTGGATATGTACTAATATCTTCATAACCTAGTGGTAATAATGTACGAATTGATACAGCATCAATAAAAATTCCATTTTTAATATTATCATTAACAGGGTTGCCACCTGACGAAGTCCAAAAAGCGGAAAGCTGAACTTAAAAAGCGGAAAATAGCGGAAACTAAAAACAAAAAAAGCGGAAACCTATTTTTTTATAGATTTTTAGCATTTCTGAGAATATGAGGCAGTTTTTCATATCTATATCTATGGTATTTCGTTTTATTTCAGCAAAATTTCAAAACATATAAAAGACAAAATGAAAAAAATATAAATTTTACTGGACGCGCTGTTTTTTGAATGCATATTTGTTGTTACAACTGATTGCTCCCAGTAACTCTTTATCGGATAGCAAATATTGATGCATATCAGTACATGACAATGAGGAATTTCGACGAATTTGTAACTCAGCAGATACTAGATCGACTGACATTCGATTACGAGAATCACTAAGTAAATGCTTCATGTCAGAAAAAATACTTTCGACATAAGCATTACTAGCTGGAATCGAGTACAAAAAACAGATCAATTTCTTCATATTTGGTGTCGGTGTAGCATTAACAGCAAGTAGCATTGCCCAAAGTTGATCTGACCGAATTACTTTTGTTTGTTCTTCCTCATCTTCTTCGTCAGATTCACTTTGATGAATTGACGTTGTTGATGAGTTACGAATTTCTTCTTGTCCTTCATTGGAAAGAAAAATTTGAATCTGATCTAGTAATGGTACTTCTTTTTTCTGAATCATTTCGAAAGCCAATTTTAATTCAGTGAACTCGTTGAACAAGTCATCTTCGTTCAAACCTTTGATTTTCGTAATTTCGATACATTTTTGAACCTGATTCCAAGTAAGATTTTCAATGCCATAACCGAAGTGTCCAATAGCTTCTAGAAAAGCAACGTTTTGTGAGAAATATTTGTCGATATACTCTAAAAATGTCAAGATGAATCGTTTGAAAGAAGCTTGTAGTTCGGCACTAGTATCAGATGACATTCAATTTAATAGATTTCGACATTGAATTCCAAAAAAAGAAGTGTCAAGTCGCTGTTTGAGTTTGTATTGAATTGATGTTATTATTCGATATAAATCAATTGCTGTAATAGACTTCTTTTGTAATTCCAAGTTAGTTTTCTGAATTTCAAAAAGAATATGGTGTAAAAATGTTAATATACATAATGTTTCTTCAGATTGAAAATTTTTTTCTAATTCTTTAGGAGTTTCTCTGTTTGATTGATCTGTGAAATACTCCTTTACTAGTTTGTAGACAAGTAATAAACGATCAATCGATAAATACAACGATAACCATCGAATTTTGATGTGCTTAATCAAGACCTGAAAAACATTATAAGAAAATACTGTTCTGTTAGTCTTTCCTAGTGTATACTCCGTAGTCAAGAATACCTTACCTGAAAATTGTTTTCATAGAATTCATAGTAACTTTTGAGTTCTTGAACTCTCTTAGTTGAACGAGAAAAATGAGCGTAGACCATCATAAGAAATTTTTCAACGTCAACGGTCAATTGCTGATGACCCCACTTCACCCCGTTATGCAGAATGTGACAATAACAATTTCCTTAATGAATCAATTATAAATTGACGATATACTGGCACTCTTTGACTCAGTTTACCTTTAAATAGATTTTCAACTTGATCATGAAATAATGTATAGACACTATGAGTATTGTCCATGTTAACATTTGTATTATCAGCTCCAATCGATGTAAGACCTTCCAAGGACAAACCAGATTTTTTAATTGCAGCCTCAAGATTTTCAAAGGTATTCGTGGCTGATTCATCAGCATCGTCGATCAAATCAATTATACCTGTTAAGTATAGAAAAATCAAAGATTAACGTTTGTGGAAAAGCCTGAACTGAAGCATAGAAACCTTTTTTCACCCCAAACTTTGAAAAATATTGCACACAAACTGGAAAAAGCTTTGTATTTCCTTTGTTCGATGCATCGAACATGATCGAAAAAAAACATGCTTCTTTCACTTCAATTAAAATTTGTTGAGTGAAATATGGAGCTAAAACATTAAGTGCAATGGATGAGCATTTTGTTCGTCCACATGACATCGATTTTCCAATTGCAGAACAAGATGAAAAAATTGTTTTGATGACATTTGTGGTGCATTGTTGAGATGAATAAGAATGACCATGTTTCACTCCATGGTATACAAAAGTACCTTCTGCAGCTGCTACTTCTTCACTCTCTTTATTTGGCTTCATTGTTGACGTTATCAATTGTCGATTTATACTAAATGATTTCATGTTATGGATGTGTCTTTTCAACTTTATATGCCGATCAATATCATTCTTTCCACCATAATGGATTGAAAATTTTTCATTGCAGGCAATGCAGAGAGCTTTAGTTGAATCCGGTTTGTACTCTCGTAAAAATGATCCGAGTTGAGAATCAAGTAGCCACTGTAGATTAAACACGCCCTTTTTTTTCTTCTTTTCACAAGTATTTGAGGCGGCTTTGACATTTTTATTTTCATTCGATTTTAAAACTGGTGTTGTTGGTATCGATTCTTCATGATTATTATCATTATCATCATTATCATCTTCAATTATTATCTCACTATCCATAACTTACAGAAATTTTGTTTAAACTATTGGGTTTGCGGTTCTTTTATGTAGATATAGTATATACAATTAGTTGAAAATAATTCACTATCAGTTGAGAACAGACTGGTGTTTTTACTTTACGAATAGAAAATTAGAGCACAGCCTCTCTTACATAGAAAAAGTTTTAGTGTTCTTCTTCCACTGATTTTATGAATCAGAAAATAATAGCGATGACTCACTGTATGTGCAAGCAATAAGAATTGCTTCAACAATTGCAGGTTTTATTCTGGATGCATTTTCAACTTGTAACATGTTTTATACGAAAAAGTGGAAAAAAGGAAAAAAAAGTAAAAAAGTAAAAAAGCGGAAAAAGCGGAACTGCGGAAAAAAAGCGGAAAAAAAGGAAAAAAGCGGAAACTTTCCGCAAAAAGCGGAAGAGGTGGCAACCCTGATTCGCACCCTCAAGAAAAACTTTAAGAATTACTATCTAAGTTAATATAATATTGAGAACACCACCTGATGAAGTCAAGCCAAGACAGAAACAACTGTTGTCGTGGTACGGCATTCGAATTTCTAAGCACACACCCTCAAGATATGATAGTAAGATTAGTTGCAAAAGTTATGTCAATATAAATTAGTTCAAGTAGAATAATCGATAAAAAGCCAGAAAACTAAAATGTAACACACATATGGTTGTTTGATGAAAGATATCGAAGAACAATCCTGCTTCCGATTTATTTATACAAACGTTTTCGTCGGGTATTGGTGACAGCTTTTCGTTGAGAAAACTTCGATAGACTTGTCGATGATACAGTGGCTGTGGACCACGATAACTTTCAAAAAATAAATCATCACGAAAAGCTTCAAAATCATAGCCGAAAATCAAAATCGGTTGTCGGAATACGGTCCAAGTAACATTTTCTTTGCATGATGGTGTAGTCAACGATCCTTCATATCGCCAAAATTCAGTTAAATTGCTTCCCATAAGTAAATTCAAAGTTAAATCAACTGTGGCAGAACTATTTTCCTCCATTAGATGACGTGCAGTATCAAAATAAGTTTGCCAATGTTGCTCCATTGCAACAGCTTTTGATCTATTTCTCGGATACACTTGATGCCTTGTGCTATCTTCGGTTTCCATTAAAAAGCCCAAGACAGCAAGCTGACCTGTTTCAGCGTGATGATACACAAAATGACTTTCACCAGCAGATTTATCACCATTCCTAAATGGACATATTTTTCAATAAGTACTTGTGCTTCATATGAATAGTTATTCTTCCTCATTCGCTTATGTACCAAAATATATTGTAAGTTAGAATAGGATTTTCTTAACCCTTTCCAGCCCGCTGTTTGGAAATTGTCGTACCCCCCTGGGGAAAATGTTGCCATATGGCAACACCGGGCCGGAAAGGGTTAAAAATCGAAAAATATTCTCAGTCATTGATTTATTGATAAAGCTTCAGGGTGGTGAATAACGAAAAATCGAAGCCCAGGTCTCAATTTTTCTGGTGAAATGTTGAATTCTATGAGTCACCAATCTAAAAAACAAAAAAAGTTAGCTGAAATTCACGAAACGAGGCCACAGAACGTCAACAGACTGACATAAACTAGTTTCCTTTGTTTTTTTTAGCAATATTCAATTCTTCAGCAAATTGATTGAAATGGTAAATTCGATTTCTTTTGGTCTGAAAGAAATTCTGACTAATTATTATAACAGTTTAGAAACGATGATAAAATGGTAATAATTTACAAATCAATGTAATCTATAACGGGGTGAAGAAAAATGTACGAATTAGTGGTTAATTAAGAGCACGTTATCAATTTCTTAGAATTCATCTCAACATTTTTCTCTTACTGTGTTCAAGGTAGGGGTGAGAAGTTATTGTTATCTTGTTGTTATTAACAACAATAGCAATATCTTTTCTCGATAGTTATTTATTATAAATAGCAGATAAACAACAAATAACTTTTTTTTTCTGAAAACTGAGTTTACTGTTTATATTGGTTATACCATGCGAATTAGCACTATTGAAGTTAAAAATGTGTTCTCTAGTAATTATAAGCTCATATATCGGATACAATTAGAATATTCAGCTAGCTGAGACAGAATCTTTTTTAGAAAAAAAAAGTTATTTGTTATTTATCTGTTATTGATAACAATAACAATAACAGTAAATTCACGTCCCTAGTTCAAGGTCATGACTGCTTCCGATTCATATACTTACACCTGATGTTCACTTCCACTATTGTCATTCGGTCCCCAATGAAGATGAAAACTATCAAAAATATATCTTCCCTTCAAATTTCCACCCGTTAATGATATTGGTGTTGGACTATTCGGTACTGCTGTTATTGTATGTCCATTATTTGTGAGTTTGAACTTGACTGGTTCGTAATAAATAGATGTTAACTCGAATCGGCTAAAAGTTTGGGAGACTGTACATTTTGTTCGAATATTAATTGGCGATTGGTTTTTCCCACCACACGCTACATAGTTTTTTTTCCAAACGTCAGGCCCATGCTTACCATAATCCCAGTCGGCACTCGCGATTGCATTGTTCAATATTAATATAAGTATAAATAGATGTAGCATCTGATGATACATTAATAACATTGCATTAATTTGATTGGTCGTTTGTTTAACCTTTGAGAAAAACTAAACAAAAATTAGCAAACATGACACTGATCTTCGACTCGACAGTGAAATCAATCATTTTTATAATTGGAAAAGTCGCACCTACTACTTCAAGTAAACTGTATTTGTACTAGATAAGCGTTGATACTGGCCAAAAGATGAAAACTGATCTTTTAGCTCTTTTCAGATTCAAGTATTTGGAAAAATAGACATTTCGTAAAAGAAACTATTGCAGCGAAAAAGAGAAAAAGCTTACCTCTACCGTTATACGCGGCACTAATGTTAGTCGAGCTACTTCATTCTAAATCGTTATGACAAATGGAGAGGCATAGTTTAGTGTTTTACTACACTATATTTATTCAACTATACTCTACATCCACGTGTATTCATCTAATACAAAACATACGCTTATATACGCCACCGAGAAAGAAGAAAAAGGAAGAAATGGATGTATATCCGAGTAACAGGAAGGCTAATTATAAAAGAGAATTGATACATCGATGCTATTATAATCGCCTTGGCCGAACAGAAGGAAAGAAGAAGATGACCAATGACAAGAAGAGAGTAGTTGAGAACGACACAACTCTGTCCTCTAGTTTTTCACACATCAGGGACAAGGATAAACTATTGTTACCGGATTTATGAGAAATAGTATTTAACTAGCTTCGTACATAATTTAGCGTTACCAATATTGACACAACTATTTCGTGAGCAAAAATTTCTTGAGAGTACATAAATAGTGATTTCAATTCAATCTACTCGGGCATACATTTTTCTACCGGTTTTTTGAAGATCTTTGCATTGCCAGTCTCGGAAAACTTCTTAAGAAGCGTCTACAGTTTCACAGAGTAGTCTTTACACGGCTCGTGAATGCCTCGATAGCGAAAAATGTTGACCTTAAATAGTATAGTCAAGCAATGTGATCAACTACTATGCAGATCTACTTATATTTCTGGATAATCAATATAAATCAATCCTACTTTTAAAAGGTTTCACGCGCAACACAAACTATATAATAGCCTGCATAAGAACATTTTCTGTTTGCATCTACAATCAAGTAACATCACGCAGCAAGCTCTCTCATAGCTAAGACTTGATAAGATAACATTTTGTTGTCAGCACTCATATATGATATGCAGCTTCAATTTGGAAAAAAATTACTTGTAAAAAAAAAGATAACGGCAAATATTGCAGTGCACGTGTTTTTATATCATGTTGCGTTTATAGTTGTTCTTGTCGATTGGAGTTTGTTTACTTTAATATCCTTTTGCCAAAATATCTTCACCTGGATCATCTATCGAGTAATTACTGGCTGATAATTGTTCTTTATCAAGGTACTTTTGAACATAAATAAATTGTTCTGATGGCTCACAAAAACAACTTGTACAAAACAGCGTTTCAATTCATTTTCTTAATGCCACCTATTTTTCCTAGACATTTAACGCACTTTTTTCATTGAAAACGCTACAAAGAAGATCGAGAATGTGTTTTGACGGATGCGTTGAATCTTTCTAAAATTAATTTTTTTCTTCATAATCTTAGGTAACCTTTTCTATAAGACTTTTCAGTACTTCCTGTCAGGTCGCTAAGCGCATAAGGAATCCGTGAAATGGCTCCATATGAGTTTTCTGACGGCAATATTGCATGAATTTTGAATATTTTACTAATAACTTAAACTCCGATTTTTACGAAAAGTTCTTAGAGACTATGCCTTATTTTATTGCTCTACCACAGAAACCTGCGAGTTTGTAGAGGTGATTAAACACGAAATTGTTTTCTTCAGTTGGAAAACACGAGCAATAGTTTGAGTCGTCCGAAAAAAACTCGAAGTTATTTTTTTAGTTATAACGTATTTATCCTCATTGATAAATATTATTTAAACATTCATTGGGCTTATTCTATTGTAGCTGGTAAACTAGTTACCTGCTTTGATTTCAGACTTTTTACAATAAATAGAATCTACTCTGATCGATCAAATATTGTTTAACGTGGATAGTAAAATGAATTTAGCAAATATTTCCGATTGCAATTTCTTTTTCCAACGTATAGTTTTTAAGTTAGCAATTCAAAACAAAAGTGCTATATGGCACGAATTGGTTATACATTCGTGTATATCGAGTCCATCGGGCAAGATATTGTGAGGGTGAGGATGTGATTTTAAAAAGGAAAAAGCATCTTCTCTCGATACAATCAAGAATGTCCTCAATTTGAGTTCTATAAATTGAAAAATACTTATCAAAAGTCGAAAACGTTTTTGCTAATAAAGCATTGTTTCCCTGTGTATGAAATGAATAGCAGTGATCAAGCTTTACTTACCTCCATCTATTCGATGTTTCGTTTTGTCGTTCAGCAAATGTCAACAAACGTCAAACTGCAAAGTTGAGGCATTGAGTTATATACGACTACAAACTTTTTCTTCTTATTATTCATCGTCTGCCTACACACTGCGAGAGCAAGCGATTTTAAACCCTAGTCAACTCTCCCTAGAAGAATCCCCAGGGAGTCCCCTGACAAATCCCCGGGGACTCCCTGGGGATTCTTCTAGGGAGAGTTGACTAGTGCACTAGCAGAGTATAACGAAAATGCAAGGAATAACAGCAGAAAGGATATCTTATTGAAAGAATAGCTCTATCTATATCGGTGAATATAGAAACATTGATACATTAGGTTTGGGATACAATTCCCTAAAAGAAAATTGACGAGCAAATCATATTCCGTTTTGTACAATTCTATCAACGGTACCAAACGATAAATATCTACTCCTTTAAAGCTTCATTTACGTTAAGCTCGCCATACATTTATAAAAAAAACTTCAGTAATTTACTTGATTTCTATCCTGAATTATGATTGTTGAGGGTTTGTGACTTTAGTTTTTTGTTAAAATGCTGTCTCTACGAAACATTCGAAAAATATCCATTTATCACGCACGTTGTCATCTTTTGAATTTTGTGACTTAAATATCTCGTAAAGGGATTGATCGATTTGCGTAAGAAGTCAAGTTGTTTGCATGTCTTAATACTAAGGTACTAGAAGACTGAGTCTGAATGTTTCGTAATGGTAAAATGGAATATCTCAGTCAAATGAAAGCTAAGCCCTATGAGAATATGAAATTCGTTTTTATTATACGAACGCTCGTTTTTCGTATCAATTCTACAAATAAAATACGATTCAAACTCACATATATAAGGAATTAAAGAAAGTATATATTGCATTCATTCTATTTCTTCAAGCGTTTATCAACTCTTTTGCAGATCATATTGTCTTAAAAAAAGGCGACCATGGCCATTCTTCTCTACAGTTTTATGAGTTTTATTTAGTTCTAAACATATTCCTAGGCACTAAAAAGGACACCAAGTCAGAACCAAAAAAGAGCACTTTACATAAATAGAACCAAGAAATAATTCTGTTCGATACTTTCTTGTAGATAGTACTTTTCTGTTGAAAAATGGAAAATCTAGAATCAATATTTCAATAGTCGAAACTAGAACAATATTGTTGAATCTCAAGGCTATACAAATTTTTTCGCAACTTTGAAAATAATAGCCATCATGTGGCATTTCATAGATAACTATTCGGCAATAACATAGCCTATCGAGTTTACTCCTCTAACTATTGTACTTCTGAATTATTGCAATATATAAACAGTAAGAATTTTAAATCCAATATTTTTCTGTTTCGCTAGCATACAAAAGGGTGATTGTGTTTTGAAATGAATCAATTTATTATCTATCTCTTGTATCATGTAGGAATTAGCGAACAAATATTAAAAAAAGAGAAGACAGCATTATTACCATTTGGCGAAAGCTAAACGATTAATTATGCTGTGATTGGATTTTTCCGGATGCATGGCGATCGAAGATTTCTGAATGACTGATGATTATAGATGATTAGTAGCTTAGCTGTTCAACGACAGCACACCATGATTATATATATGACTTGTTTCTGGAGGAATACATTACTGATTAATATTTGCTTTTACCATTCGCTCGTTTGAAAATCGTGAAATATTATTTTTTAATATGTGATGCATGTTAGACAAACAGTGATGAAGTTATGGGAAGACATCTCCAGTGCGACTCATTGAAAAATATTCGACCTTCATACAGCTGATTTGTTCTTTTGAAAATCTGCCTTGATGAGTCATCGATTGATGATGTGTCGTCAAAGTAGAAGAAAAAGTTGCGCAATGGCAGTTCTGTTTATAAAGTAACACAACCACGGAGTAACAGAATCTTCAATTTTATATAAACGGCTACGGAAAATGTCTGCATTACTCAAGAAATCTCAAGTTATTATTGATTTAAATAAAATATAAAATTATGAAGATACTTCAGAAATAAAACGAATGGAAACTGAATTCGAATCGAACGGTTGGTGTTTTGTTCTTCTACCAAATGAACTCATTTTGAATTCAAATTTAACCAAAAAACTGTTAAAGTTTTTTGAATTTTACGATGCTAAGAGTGTATTTTCGCAACGGCAGCAAATTTATGGCTACTCAAAAGTGAATCATAAAGAAGGTATCAAACTCTTGACTGGAAGCTATTTTGGTCAATTTGCAAGTAAAGCATTAGTACCAATAACACTTGTAGAACCATTAAATTATCTTTCACAAGTATTCGATGCTGTAACAAAGCGTTTGATTGAACTTCTTGATCAGAATTCAGTATTTCAACAGGAACCATCTTTATTATCTCTCATTGGACGTGCTGATCTTCCTTTACAAGATGAACATTTTGGTATGCTTGATATTGTAAACTATTTCAATGTAAAAAGTGGTTTTCAACCACCTAAAGATGGACAAACAACTGAAGAAGTTAATTGCGTTCCACATTATGATCCAGGTCTACTTTCAATTAGTATTCTATCGACACATGAAGGACTTCAGTTGAAAAATCTGATCAGTAACGAATGGGTAGATGGGCCTTTGGAAACGAATATGGGTGTTATATGGTTAGGAGAAGCAGCATCTAGAATAACAGAAAATCGTCTTAAACCAGGTATTCATCGAGTTATTTATCCTCAAGTATCAAAATCTCGACTTACAATATGGTATGAATTATGTACAATTGAACAATTAAAAAATATAAGTGCTGAGAACAAAAATGAAGTAATGAATAACGGAACTGTTACATTTAAAAATCTTCCTTGGTTACCTCCAATGACTGTTTCGTCTGGTGAGACAAAACTTGATTTTTTGAAACGAGTTGAAATAGCAGCTGGTTTATCAATGAGTAAAACAGGTCCGCCGACTTATCAACTTGAAAAACATGTCATTACATATCCAATCACTGGATGGAAAGATCGATTTAAGAATATGCTGATGTATGCAATAAATGTTTTCGCGAATGTTCAACAGAAGAACTAATTAGATTCGCAGTGCAGAGTTCGAAATCAATGTTGTTGCATTTATTTTAAACATCTCAGAAGCATCACAATCGAAATAATAATTAGTACCAAACTTGTTTTCTTCTTTTTTCTGAAGTTTACCCATGTTGCGAATACCGGATCATTTTTTGCGGTAAACTGCGGTATTTTATCCGTTCTGCGGTAATGGGAGCCGGTAACCGGATCGGTAAAACCGCGGTTAACTGCCGATTTTCATGCGGCTTTTATTACATGGGTAAGAACTTGATAACTGAAACGAAGATGGATATATTGTTGTGTCGATATTGATGGCACGCTTCGATGACTCTCCTTCCTTCTCTTTCTGTTCTCATTCCATTGTTCTAATGTATCTCTCTCCTGTCTCTCTTCTATCTCTCTCCTATATATACGTGCGTCATGTATGAAGTTGTTACACTCTGGAGATGTCAGATGACACAATACACCATCATGCCGACGGACATAGGCGACACTCTCTAGTTTTGTCGTTACACTCTGGATAACTTGAAGTAGCCTAATAAATATCTTTGCCGAGAGTGGCACAAGCTACTCTAATCAAGTTGTTCGTTACAATTGTGATCCATTATAATGATTGCATTGTCATTTTACGGGCAACAGGATACGCACGAAAGTCTCATTAATAAACTTGCTACAGCCTAATTAAAGAAGAGTAAGATGGTGTTATTGAATACTCACAACTATAAGACGATGATTGTGATTTCAAATTTGGGGTGTGGGTGTGGGTGGGTGCGTTTTAGCATACTACGGCCGGTTTCATCTTTGCTGAAGCGACTCATAAGGCAGCTTACATCTTTTCAATTATTCGAAATGGTCTAGAGATCACAAATAAGTTATTTGACCTCAGATACATATCTAAGTATTTCGAGTGGAAATTCTGGGTGTAGGTGTGGGTATGATAAGCAACCCCAATACAGATTGTATTTCATAATTACAAAGTAATTATCACGTGGCTAAGTATTAGTATAGGGTGAGTCCATGGGAATCCTACCACTTTTTGGGAAAAGTTTCTTTCTCAATTTTTTCGCGGAAATGACCAAACAGAGCTAGAAAACGTGTTTCATCAAAAACAAATGGTAACCTTTCTAATAAAAGTTGTGACTTCTAGGTCGTTTTCTCGGTACATATCGTTATTTTGACAGCAGTGCCCAAGAACTGAGAAATAGGAAGTCCTAATCTGCCGAGGAATTGTTAGTGCCGCTGTGATAATTCGTAGAGAAAATAGGAATCAACCATTGGTTCGCTCACAATTCCACCATTCACGAAAGTCGCGATATTACTCTTTTTTTATATAATTTGTGCACGGAACTATTGATTCTCACAATTTTGTAGGTGAAGATTTGTCTGAGAACAAAAATTATTGTGAATATTCCATTTTTTTATCTTCAGTACGCAATGAACTGTAGGGAAACTGAAGAGGAATTCCTAATTCTCAGCCCTTGGGCACCCCTCAATTTTTTCAATAAGTAACTAAAATAATTACTAATTTTTTACATACACAACGTAGAAACGATCTATACGAATTCCTATCGATCAATATTTCTCGTATATTATCAGATACCAAACTGTAGCACTTGAAAAGGTCTATCGAGTCATGCTAATATTAGCTCGACTGGTCACGGTTTTGCTTGATGAAAACTCTGATTACTATTAATGATTAGACTCTGTGTACATGCAGCATTCATGGACTGATTCTACTGGCTTAGTCACTGGAAAATCAAGCTTTTAAGGAATGAATACACTAAAAGTATTGTTTATAAGAGTTCTAGACAGGTATTATCACATTTTTCAAGGCGACCGATTTCTCCACAAAACCCCCATCCTTATTTTCGTTAGAAGTTACTCCTGGTTTTTGCGATAGAAAACGTTTCTTGGAGTCCTTTGATCAATTCATGAAAAACAAAAGGATCTGGAAGATCTCATTCATCTGTTTGGTTCACTTCTATTAATGTGCAGTCACTAGAGCTCTTCAAACACAACGATGTGTACCGAGAAAACGACCTAGAAGTCACAACTTTTATCAGAAAAGTTACCATTTGTTTTTGAAGAAACACTCTTTCTAGCTCTGTTTGGTCATTTCCGCGAAAAAAAATTGAGAAAAAAACCTTTTTCCAAAAAGTGGTAGGAGTCCCACGGACTTACCCATTTATTACAAAACCAAAATAATGGCGCATAAGAAATGAGAATTTAGAGTGAAGAATTTCTTCATTCAATCGGTGAATAGCTTTTTTTGAAATACTCGAGAAAATCCACGCAATAATATAGATGCAGAAGTAGTGCAAGGGTGTGTGTTTGACTTCGCTAGTGTGATTGGGGTTGGTTCTAAAATGAAAATTTTTAATGCATCTGTAAAAATAAGTGTGACCAGCACACAGGCCAATATCTAATCCTCATTGACTTCATCCACACTTTTCCATATCAACGTTCGTGCCCATCACATTATGTATGCTGTATGAGTACCTTATGATGCATAAACATGCACCATGAATTATATAAACTACTTGAGTTTTACGAACGAATTTTTGTTGAAATAAAAGTAGTCTTTTTCATTTAAAAAAGAGAAAACAGCTCGCTCATTATTATATGGACATATAAAAGCAGTTGTTTATCGTAGCTGAACATCAATATTTTTAGTGGGCAGGCTTAGTCGCAATTGTTTCTGAAGGTAAAAGAGTTTGAAACTTTCTGTGACACTTGATCTCATTTGCTTGACTCGTTTTTTTTTCACGTTAATAAACAACGATCAGAAACTGAAACAAACTACATGCCCCTTGTAATAGTATCTTCACTTACCTTTGATATTTGCAGCAATAGTTCAGTTTATGTTCGACTCAATTCGGTTTACCCTAATAACATATATTTATGAGTAAGTAATGAATAAATTTTCACCATTGCCAATCAATTAGAAGTTAGTATCATCCCATGTATCATATATCAAAATTTTACTCTTATTATTAAGAAACCTCTGTGCTTATGGTAACCTCTAAGCACTAGAATAGTTTATTTATCAAAATAAAAACAGAAACTACCAAAATGAAGTAAGAAATGAATAAAAAAAAAGAAATATGTTATGCAGGTGTAGTTCGCAATCAAATGCACATTCAGTGTACTTGCTGTAAAGAGAATGTGGGTGTTGGCCCTCCCTTTCATTTAGAACTACACTTATACCTATGCAATTTATGTATTGTAGAATCATTGAAAGAATGACTATAGCTTGTTGTGATACAAAAATAAATTTTATATCAACTTGAATCTGTAGGAATTCATATATTTATCACTATTTTCAAATAGTTAACTATCATTATCGAATCATTCGTTGTTTTTCTTGTTGAGTAAAATATAATTTTTATCTTTCTGATCTAGTTTAGTAATATTTATCCTTTCGATTTTGTTTCATTCGACTTCATCTTTAAAGTACTATTTCGAATAAAGTATATTAATCTTTATTTTTAAGCAGCCAATTAGTTCGGTTTTATGTTCAGTGTGTGCCAAAAACACCAGCGCTGACAAAAAATGTATTTCGTGATTAATGAAATAGCTCGATTCAGGAAACATATCTGAATCCCCCGATTTCTGAAATTTTAAGATTGCTGATCCCAAGCAGTACTGTAATCCCAGGTCGTGGCAGTACGGCGGGAAACGACCGGAAAATGCCGGAAATCGCCCGAAGGTGTCTGCAGTATTCCGGCTGGAAATCCACGGATTTTTTTCTGGTAGATTCTGATCAACTTCCGGCGACTTACCATGTTTTTCCACGAAATACGATGATTTTTCCGTATCTTTCCAGCCGGTTCATACAGTATTCGGTGACCGGCATGATCGACCTGGGAAATTTTAAATAGATTCTATTTAACAGTGTAGTTGAATTGAATGCCGACAGAACAGAATCTCTTCTAAAAAAATAAGACACTGCATTTGACGGCAAGTCGATATTGACACACTTTCTCCCTCGATAGTTACAAATGATTCATGCCCAGTCACTTTCAGCTTCAAGCGAAAAACCAAAATTGCATATTAAGAATCAAAATGCTTTTCTCTTCTATTATATACTCGACTATTTACTGAAGTATTGGCTGACTCTAGGGAAAATTCTGCCAATGCAGCTTGTAAACCTCTCCTATTTGACTTCTTAATTAAGTTTGTGACTTTCATTGGGCAAAACAAAGAAGTAGTGTGTTTTAGAGTATCAAAGAAAGAACTCTGAGTATTTAGTGAATTTTTCGGATGCAATAATACAAGATCGGTCAAGTATAAAATTCATTTAAGCAAGATATTGTACAACTACCTGAGAAAATTGCTGATACTCTTTCAATAAAATAGTTTAAAATATATATCTGCCACATTCAATAAGTTTTAATAGCTTTGAAAGTAGACTTTATTCACTATTTTATTTGGCATAGCCAAAGGTAAAAGTGTGAAAAATTACACATATTCTCATTCACAATGATCTACAGATATATGACGAAGCTTTCGACAAGACACTAAATTTCTTGAATTGCTCTTCGACACAGACATATTCTGAACAAAAATTTGACGTCCATAGTGATGTATCCTTAGTAATAGTTTTATTTCTTCGAAGAATAGTATATTGCCACATTTTAACATCTATATGTTATTTGTGCAGTTTCTACAAAGAAACAGTTTGAATTGTACAAAGACCCGATTCTGATTGATAGAGCTCATAGGAAAACAAATAAGGAAATAAAATAAATAAGAACACAAATAAATAACCGAATGGCTACAAGAACGGAGTAAAAATAGAATCAAAGATCAGTATTCTATTTATTTTGTTCGTTTTACTGTTTCTCTGTTTTCTGCTTATGTGCTCGCCATGCTTTATCAGTACCATGCAGACGATCGAGTATGCCTAACAGTCCGAAGTTGGCTGTAAATTGTGAATGATGAAAGTCATGAAAACTGGGATTGGCTAGACCAGTACTAAGTATACCGGGTATAAGATAGCCACAATGATGATTTATAGTACCTGCGACAGCAATCAAAAGCCAAATCCACGTGGTAAGTAAATGAGAACGAAATAACACAGGACCTGCTATGACAGATGTCATACTGGATACGATGAATTCAATCGGATGAGAATATTCTGAAACAATGCCAATCGGTGCACGAAAGTAATGATGTTGCTTGTGTACCCGTTCGTATATCACTGGCAGATGCTAAAGATAAACGAAAGATAGAATTAGTATTCAATATAAAGATATGTACGGTAAAATAATTATTTAGCATTGTTTCTTACAAGAAAAAGATGGCTGTAATAAAAGACAACTTCAGTTGTAATAATAAAGCCAGCTAGTTCAAACAGGATCTGATACCTACGACACGTAATTTAACGAGTGCTAAAATATGCAAACAAAATATTGTTTTATAATATTACCATGGTGGTAATGGCCGATGCCAAAGTATGCCGCGGCGCATCAGCAATGGATAAGTGAGTATGAGTGCAGGAAGCATAATAAATACTTGATTGAACAACACCGTTTTTACGCACAATTTCAAAGATTTGGCATCTACATCAATATTCTGAAAATAAATTTGATTAGTAGTTGATTGGAAAAGAAAATGAGCGTTGCTATTACCTTTTGTATCTTGAATCGATATGCTTGCTTTGGAAAGAGAACATTAGTGTAGAGTAGAAGAAGTCCATTGTAGATCCAAAACGTGGCTTGATGAATTGCAAAAGTACCAATACTAATTAGTATCGGATCCGAAAAGGCATTTATTTCGAAACCTAACATGTTGCTCATGCACAGACGCTTTCTTCTTTACTTATCGTAGCCTATTTTGATATAAAATGATATGCTTCTTCATTGTGGACATATTTACGAGAAGATAGGAGCAAATAAAAAACAACAACACCAAGATAGAGGCATATAACAAGACTAAATGACAATGTGTGATGAGGGTATGAGCGAGGGTAAGACTCAACTACATACTCGAACTCTTCGTCTACGTGTAGAGGTGTTCTATCAAATCTGGGTGGTTTAGATCGATGCAACAAGAGCTATACGCCTGACTTTTTTTTGCACTAAATATTACGTTGATGATAATGATAGATTTTTTAAGTGTAACATTCATCTCGAGTTTTCGTCAAATACTAGCTGAAATTAATAAGTAGTTCACAGTAAATGACTTCCTCAGTATTGTATGAATATATCTTTCAATTTTCATAGTTTCGGACTGAAATTTTTAAAGAAAATTCAGCGTTCTATTCTCTACAAAAATATATTCAAGTGAATGCCACAGAGGTTAAAGCAAATAAAATATTGTATCACTACTACGAGCATCTAACATGATCAACTTTCAAACACAGAGTACAGTTTTCTTGTATTTATATTTTGATGCTGAGCTCAAAAACTTCTCACAACAAAAATATATAATTTAAAAATAAGCCATCCTTTTTTCAAATTCCTAATAGACAGCGTTTGCTCATTATTATTTTCTTTAAATGTTCATTTATTAATTTAGCCAAAAATAATTCCTTTGTTGGAAAATCTATAGAAGTACGTTTGTCATTCGCATTTCTACCTATACTTAAGTTACCTATCTATCTATCTGTCTATGTACAGGAGTATTTCTTTGCTGATCAAAGTTCAGCGATATTATCAATAAGATTTATCGTGTGTTGTACACATTCATATTCATGTCCACATGTTTCCTCTGAGAATCATCACCTGAGTTACAACAAGAGACGAGAAGTAACAAACATACTACAATGCACCTAATAAGACATGATCAGTAAGTCCGACAGAAAAATGAATAATCGATCAATCGAAAACGTTGCTAATGAACAAAACTAATAAAATCTTTCGCAATTTTATGTATTTAAGTTATTAATCTTCTTTCGGGCTCACTATTTATTAACTCTTAGAAGAGTTCTTATTTTTTTTTCTTTCTAGTTACTCGATGTAGATATCATTTTTGTAATTTTCTTTGAGAGTTCTGTATCGAAAAGGAAAAGTTAGATAATGTTTGATCTCTGATCCATCAACCACTTCAGGTCACTCGCTCCTGTACCAAACCATTTAAAAACACGGCTTGAAAATCCGATAAACAATGGATTATAACGGCATGAATAAAATCTTATTTTAATGAGATTTTCAGCATCAAAAGTACCTCATTCAATCCTGACATTTTCTTGCTCTCAACACAAACACAGAAACCCTATTGAACGTATTAAGTAGAGATAAAATCAAATGGGATTTGTTGTTTTTTAGACTGAGACTTTCATTCTAGCCAGATTGCAATAGTGCTTTGATAATCAATTTTTTATTTCATTTTTAATCGTATTTTTTATCGAATTTCCATATATTTTGAAAGAACATAGAGAGTGTAAGTTGTAAGGCGAAGTTTTCGTTGAATTCTCACGTACCCTAGTCCATTCTGTCCACTGCAAACGTTACACTTATGAAAAATCCACATTCGCATAGAAAAACAGCAAAACGTACTCACAACAGATACCGGAAACGAGTCTACGATAGTAGTACCGACGTAAATAAATATATTATATCCAAACTAAAAATCTTCGCTTCATCTATTTTTGATCAACTTGACAAGACTATATGATTTATGTGAGTTTCAAATTTTAGCATCGATGAGGGTACACTAAAATATGCTTTGTTTTATACGGCTAGTGCGGTTTTATTCTCACCCAACATGTTGTTGCTTTGAGTGCATCATAATCCAAAATTCCAGAAGAGTGTTCAAACTACTTAATTGTGTTACTTCAATGTGCATGAAATCAGTGACACCTGAAATGACGATTACTAAATTCTCCACTGATATTAAATGTTTCTACAGTTCTCTGTACCAATAGTAGAGCTAAATCCAGAATCTGAGATGAATAACCTATGTGATTAGTACATTCGCAACAGGCATTTTCTATCCTGTAATTGACTGAAGTTAAGTTTTCGAATGACTATTTTTTTGAAAAAAGCAAACAATGGAATTCCAGATTAGAACACACAACAAGACTATTTCTGTATTTTATGGTATTTTTTAAGGCACTGTTGCTTCCCCATGTAAACACAAAACGGTTAGAAATCATATGAGTAATCGATTATAATGGCACTATTATACTCAGATTCAAAAAGATTAAGTCAAATGAAATCTATCTTTAGCTTGAAAAATCTTATTAAAATTTTATTATAATAGTACCATTATGGTCGAGTTTTGATTTTTCTTTTTTTTTGCATGGGAGTATCTATGTTGACTTTTTTTCTAATCTTCTGTGAAGCATATCAGTTTAAACTCGTATAGTAACGTTAATTTTAGTCATATTTTTATCTTAAAAAAAAAACGATCTTTGTAGTGTTGCGTAAGTTTACTTTTTACCTGCTTTTAAATACTCGACTCAATCACGAGAGATTGCTGTTCTATGTCAAGTTATGTTGCAAACTGAAAACTATAGAGTAATCTTTAAAATACGTTTTCAGAGCATTAAGATTGTATGCATAGCTTTTTTCATTGTTCTCTGGAAGCTTCCGTTTTCTAGCGAAGATGATCCAGAAATGGCAACTCCTGAAGAACCTTGTATATTTTGCATTTTGAAACGAATAGAATGTACTAGACGAGATTCTTTGAATTCCGTCGTGGAAAATCGATATCAACTATAGTGTTACACTCTATGTTAGCATTTGTATAATTAATGAATTCTATTTTGGTTTTTACTGTTAAATATCGATAAGATAGAAGCTTTAAAATATGATAGTAACATTTGATCTTATCACTACTACTGTTGAAGCATGTACGAATTATGTTGTGGTCGTCAGTATTTTTTAATCACTTGTAATTTAACGCTTGTCCTACTCAAACATTTTCAAAAGGAGTGTGACAGTTTAGTTTTAGTTCCTATCAAAAGAACTGTTCAGACGGTTCTTGAGATTTGATCTGAACTTAGATCTGAGAACTGTTACACCTAATTTTCAACACAAAGGAACATTCGAGCATGAAATTTTCTATGAATCGTTCAACGCTCATTCTGATACCGTAGAATGCTCAGATAGCACAATCGTGACAACAGTAGCAAGTAAAAGGCTAGAAAAAAGAAATATTATTTGAGTTCTACGCAAATACGATGCACACTAAGAAGTAAGATTATCGAGATTAGAAAAGAAATGAAATCTCGTCAGAAACAAATTACCATTCTTTGAATTCATTGTAGTTGGTGTTCGCTCTTAGAACTTCGATGCTTCATTGATATTAAAACGAATACATTTAGGAGAAATGTAAAAAGTGACTGAATAGAATGTATTCCTACGGGTACACCGACACTTGAGCGCTCATTGATTAAATGTAAATAAAAAAATATCAATATTCGATCACTTAATTCAATTAAAAACTAATGAACAGAAACATGCGACACTTTCAAATGAGATTGATCACATACTATTAAATGTCTCCATACTAATCCGTAAGAAAGCGAATAAGTTTTTGAACTAAATCTTGTTATCTTTATACATTGAATTAGTGATATATCTCATTAGATTATTATTATTATATAATGTCAATTGTTAAATCCTCAAAAAATAGGGATCAACTTCTTTTTGATGGCTTTCGCTACAGATGGGACAAGAAATCTCAAGCCATCTGGTGGTGCTGTAAAAGCAATTGTGGAGGTCGTGCGTGTTTCGATGTTGCAATATATATGAAAGTCAAAGATCATATTCCCAGGTGAATCAATCCGATACCGAATCCCATCGGATTCTATGGGGTCCTACCATCCGACGATAATCCGATAGCTTCCTCGCGCCTTCCGAAGAGTTCCGTCGGATTCCAATAGGAACCGATCGGAACTCATCGGATCCTAGGCTAGGATTCATTCTCCTGGGTTCATGCACCTAATCCTGAAGAAGCAATGACTTATTCTTTCCTTTTTAGCACTTGGTACGACAAACACATCGATATATGAACCAATAAATGACTTACAAATGGAACAGCATGCTAGTTTAATAATGGCTGAACAATTACAAGCTGGACTTGTGAAAAAAGTTAATCGAATAAAATATGAACTCTTGGATGAACAATTACAACAACTTGTTCCTTCTTTTGATTTAATAGCAAGAGAAGTATTTTTTAAACGAGCAAGAGCCCTCTTCTATTTTTGATGTAAATCTGATTCATTCAAATAAAATTATTTTCTTGTATTCTTTAATCATTTGTTTAATGGGTGCTCAGCTGTCATGCCACCATTCCTACGAGAACTCCATTAGAAACGTATGGTTTGAAGAGTTTATGAAACGTTAGAGGAAAAAGTGTTTATTATTAATCATGCTAGCTATAAAAAAAGATCTTGTTGTTGATTGTAATTGAGCTTTCACATTATTCTTCATTATATGTTCAACGTGGAATTTTGGCACTGAACAATTTAGTTTTTAGAAAGACTGATGCTGTGACACGGAAGAATATCATCCGACATTAACTATGATTTAATCTATGACCATCTTACATCTGTCATTGTACCAATTCAAATAGTACTTGGAATTGTAACAAATATATTTAATGTACTTGTTCTTTCAAGGCAGATCTTGCTACAAAAGATCACCATGCACCCACTATTTTCTTGCAATAGCTGTGACTTTTATCTTGGTGCTGCTGATTGAACCAGGATTTCAACTTACGGACAAATACCACTTGTTTTCTCCGTATAATACTCTAACTGACTGCAAGTTATTACTCTATCTTCTTATATTAGTGGCATTCTATATAAGTATGCTTCTAATATTTGCTACGTGTGATAGTTATTGCAACTCATCGGTATTGATTGGTTTTCGCCGTTGGAGTTCAGTCATTATCGCTCGTCGAGCTATACTTATCCTTACCATTTTACTTCCTATCATCATGAGTCCAACACTATTCATTTAGTATATCAGCGATGATTATCGTGGCATTTGATTGTCGTACACTGATACTGCTGCAACGATTCTGACTATATCTCAAGCTATTATGGTAATTGTTGGTCTGCTTACAATTTTTAACATAAATAGTCAGAGAAATTGAGTTATGCCAATGTTTGACACAGTCAGTCAACAGCGTCATACTGAAGTTTAACTTGCCCGATTATTATTATGTCAAGTAGTGAATTATCTCATCTTTTCCTTGCCTACTGGTATTTCCTACACATTGACTGTGACCAATTCTAACATGCAAACGGTATTATTTGGCTTTATTATAAACATATGCTCGTTATGGAATCAATTTTTTCATGTCACAACCTTCTTATTATTAATTCTCACGACAAATTTATATAGATGTGAATCGATACGTATAATGTATTTTCGTATCGATCGCCATCGTCGAAATCAAGCGCATACAAACACTATCAGCATGATTCCTGTTGGTTGATATTTAGCAACTATACACTAACAAAAATGAAGAATCATGAAAAACAGTAATAACCTAATGGATGTTTCTTAATAAGAATAACTTTATTATCGGCATGTAAAAAATGTTGTAATCGTTTAAGACATTATTGCTTTTTATCATATTTCATTTAATAAATAACACTTGAATGTCACTAATAGGCGCTTCCATTTTACTCATCTACATCAAATATCAACCAACTGAATAGTATTCAATAAGAAGAAGCTCTATCAATTGTTTCGTAGCTTCTGTTTAGATCTTCTTCAAATGATAGTTTTGTTGAGATAACAGAACTAACTATTTATTCTTAATTGACAGACTTCAACTGATGATCACCATTGTTTGTAACAATGAAAAAAAACCTCTAACATCACTAAAAGCATCCTTAGATATGCACACTTGTATGAATCAAAATCGTATTTTCAAATAACGAGCTATTCTCTTACTGCACTTTACTGAATCTTCTGTTGTCTTTGCCAACTATAGCCTACTTGATGGTGATTGTATAAGCAGATATATCGAACCTCGCCGTATAGAGCTTGATATCCTCTATCTGTATACACCGACACTCTCAAGATAGCACTCGCTCAATGTTTTCTCTCCCACTATTATAGAAAATAGTAAAGTGAAAGCGAATGGCAAATAAATCACTATTTCAACGTATGGCATCCAACAAAAAGCTTCACATAAGTTTTAAACAGACTAAAGTTCGAGTTCGATCACGCACAAACGAGATGACTGCGTTTTTCATTAGTACAGAACGATTAAATCAACGGCACGTATATAAGAACATTTGATTTTTGATTTTGTTTTGATTTTCTCTCTCTGTCTCTTCTCGAGGTCATTCCAACGAAATAATTTTTGAAAATGGAAGCATTTTTTACATTGGTAATATTGATCACTATTAATTATGCATATTCAGCGACGCTCCCATCGGAGTCCAGCAGTGGCAATTCATCATTAAATGGTACAATTGTTGTAGCAATTGTCGTATCTACATTTGTTGGTGCCGTGGTTTTCATTTGGATGTATGCCTATTGTGTCAAAAAATGTAGTAAAAACAGAAGAATGAATGTTTATCCTTTATCCACAAAAATTGCTCTAGCTGAACAAAATGAAATCCATGCACCCCCATCTTATAATGAAGTACCACCTTATGTTCAACCACCACCATATGAACCTCCACCACCGTATGCTATGTCAAGTAGTACATCAATGGAAGCAACTAACAATGTAGTTAATTCTTGAAGCATCATTTGATACAATAGTTTTCTGTCATAAAATCAATCATAGCTGAATTATTATATGAAACGATAAGATAAAATGTGATTAGTATGATCAAGTATCAACATTGTTTTTTATAATTACTATTGTGTAAATTTCTGAATAAATTAGTCCATTTTTATTTAAAACTGTTTTTCCATAAATATAATTTTCTATTCTAATGACTAAACCATCGCACAACGCAATTACAGGAAATCGATATTTGTTATTTTTTATATTCAAGCATTGCTTGCGTCTTTTTGTCATAAAAAGTCAATTGATTTTGATAAAAAACACAACCTGCAAATGTTACAATATTTAATATTTATTTGCTTGTTTTACAAATAAATTTATTGAATTTATTTTTTCGATTAAGCAAAACAATTAAATTAAATTATAATATAACATTTAAACTTCACTAGAATGGCATAATAATAACAAATTTCTCAGGTAAGCATGACATTCTTAGTTGTGGCATAATGTTATAGAAATAACTCTATTCATACTTTTCTGTTTTTTGCCTTCTTCTTCCTTCATATGTCGTTTCAAGTTCACCACTACACCAGTGCATAAACCAGAGTCACCTGTACGTGTAGATATACGCTGTGTTTTAATAACGTACGATATTAGTTAATTTTATTCATTGAAGAATGTTACATTTCGATTGTGTCATGAATAAAAGTATTTTATGTTATCTTTTATGATTCTCAGTTAGGAGATAGCTAAAACTTGCCTTTTCCCAAGGTCAAATAAATGTTTGTCGTAAACAATTTCAGTAACAAGTGATCACGCACACTGCTGCTGATCATAAACAGTTTTGTAACCCTAGTGCGAGGAGACGTGTGATCCATTGATGATCAAAAACAATCCACCTGCCATTCTCAAATAAATATTTAAAAAAAAGAGGATAAATCAACATAGTACTTCAATAAAATACAAGATTTACATATATGTACATTTGCTTGTATTACTTATATGCTATGAGGCAGCAAATGCATCCATAGCAGTACAAGCGAAAAACGTAACAGAATAGAAAGTCTTTGGTGACGTGCTCTTTTTAAAAATATTTTGCACTTTTGGTTCTTAAAAAAAAGAGTTCCTTGCTAAAACTGGCAATAAGAATAATAAATGCTGTTTAGGGGTATGATTGTCTGAAAAAAAATACATTCAGTAAAACGTAATGGTGTGAACTTTAGGGTCTTAATGAGAATATGGATATGTCAATTCGAATATTCTTCATATACATAGCTTAAATATCTGGCGAGTTATGCTTAGGTGACAGCATCATCTATGTACTATATTAATACCATATTTACATAGGTGACTGTTGACGGCGACAGGTATTTTCTTCAATGACATTGACTCAGCAGAATATTTGCTCACGGGCGAAATATCGATAACATAATTTTATGAGAATGAGAGTGATGTCATAATATCCTTACACCCGGTAACGACTTATTAGCACAAACACACTACACTATCCACATTAGGTGCATCCACTTTTGGGTATCCGAATTTGGGTATTCACATTTGGTGTATCCACTTTTTGGGTATTCACATTTGGGTATCCACATTTATATATATATATGTTTTGAAAAGCTGAGCAATTTGAGTTGTTTTGGTGTATCCACTTTTTGGGTATCCACATTTATGTATATATAAATGTGGATACCCAAATGTGGATACCCAAAAAGTGGATACTCAAAAGTGGATACCCAAAGGTGGATACCCAAATGTGGATACACCAAAACAACTCAAATTGCTCAGCTTTTCAAAACATATATATATATAAATGTGGATACCCAAAAGTGGATATCCAAAAGTGGATACCCAAATGTGGATACTCTTAATGTGGTTAGATCAGATTGTAGATGCACTAAGAATGGATACTCCATAAATTATTGCTGCATAGGGTATTGTGACGTAAAACTCTCGATGCCCAGTGTAAAGGTATTTATGACATCTATGGAGAATGAAAAGCGAGGACATTTCTAACAGAACAATTCTTTGAAAGGCACTATAGCATGCGATCGAGAAAGGAAAGAACAGAAGCGATTGAAACACAAACTCGTTTTTGTTTATGGAGTATTGCAGTGTGGGTGTATCATTGATTTATTTTAAGTACACAGTTTGTGGGCTTATTTCTATGTGTCAATGCGAAAGTCAACCACTCTCGATCTTACAAGACAACCATAAATGAAAATGTAACTAACTCTCTTTGTATTGAACGATAATCTTTCAACTCGACACGATCCCAGTCATGCAAGTGTAAAACGAAGTCATATATTATCTGGTTTCAATGAGCACAATATGAGACCGGAATCGTGAAATACATGCAATGGATCAGCAGACGGAAATTAGGAAATATTAGAATGGCAAAATGAAATGAAGATTGCTACATATGTTGGAGTTGTTTGCTTCTGTCATTGGAAGCCAAACTAGTTTCTCAAATTTACTTAAATAGTAGCTCTTTCTTTTTCAAATGTCAAGAAAACAAAATAATCAAAAACCTTTTAAAATTTAATTTAAAACTGAACCTCATTTTCACTAATTTAAACAATGCTCAGTCATATTTTTTTAACTTGTTTATTAGTATGATCGTCTATTTACATACTCATATTGTTAATTTGTTGGGTCATTGCATTCACATCCAGACTCAGACCCAACCACACTCTTAAGAAAGTTTGATAATAATTCTGTTGTATGTGTAATTAGCAACTACAATATGATGTGCGCTCATGATGATATTTTGATTATTGTGACTAAAATTTAAATGCAGAGCCTCGGCGATTGTTTAATTATCATATGATAAGCAGCACGAAATGCATCGGCGAAATTAACTCTGTAGCTCTGTAATTATTTTAGATCAAAGCACCATCTTTACTAATTATTCGTTTAATTAATTAATTAATTTCAAATAGATAAGTGTTGTTGTAATAATATATTTTAGTGATTTTTATTTAGTCTAATAGATTCTTAACAGTTCTAACGAATCCCTTAAGTAATGACGAAACATTGCAGAGTACTTTCAATATATAAAATTCTGACATACCCAGAAACAATTCAATAGTATGCTGGAAGATGCAATTATATCAGCAACAGTATTGAAAACAAAGGAGTACTACACAAATATTCTACATACGAAAATTCCTCATTGAAAACCGTCAAAGTTCAACTAGTAGTCATGACCAGCAGCTATATGCAATAAATAAAGAGGAACAATCTTAACATATTAATCCTAAATATTGTATCAGATTTGCTAATTCTCAATAAGGAATGATTTTAATTTTAATGAATGAGAATAAATTCTTCAGCTGTACACTATCGAAACCAAAATTATACTCAAAAATGAATTCATCAGAAATGTTAACTTCAAAGGGTCTAATGAAGACTTACTTTACTGACTATGTTAGATGAGTACGAATCTATAAAAGAAATAATCTTCAGTTGAAATTAACTATGAACTTCATCTACTGTTTTTGATCATGATATATTCAAGTTCTATAACATAAAAAATGATACACTATCACAAAAACAAGAGACTTCTAATTTTAATACAAGCATTATTAGATTTTCATCAATGAATGCTTGATAGGACGCTTTTCAGTACTATACCATCCAACACGGTTAGCATATAGAATACGAAGGTAAGTGCAGATATGATATCGATTTCGAATGGCAAGGTGTTCTTCGAAAATATCCAAGTAATTTTTAAGTAGACTTTGCGATTTCGTACCTACCTGATGATTATGATTATCTAAGCAGCAATTGAAACGCGTTATACAGAGCTTTGAAAGTATTGCTTTTCAACATATCTTCAAAAAGTCTACATTCATTGATAAACATCTCTCTATCAGAACAAAAACGAGAAGGATTTACTTTTCAACTTAACGTTAACTAATTAGTGCTTGACATATGTAAAACGTCTGAAAGTAATTCTATAAGATATCATTGTAAACAATTCGAAAATTGAAATTCTTTATTATCTGAAGCTTCTATTTTAGATCTTTCTCCATTTTTTTTTATATCACAATTATCTATAGATAAACAAAAGCACAATTATAGATACACAATCATGCCAACTAAAAAGAAAACAAACGACAAACAATAATTGTTAGTTCTTTAACACAAGCACTTCAAACATGTCAACATGCTTTATCATCGCCATATACGGGGCCATTACTGCTCAAGCAAAAGTTACGGAAATTTGTGTATTGCATTATAGGTGTAGACAAAACTTTAGTGTTATTCAACCAAAGTTTCCTATAGTCGATTAGATTGGTCAAATGTTCCAATGGATGATGAATAGTGGTAACAATATGATCAGAAACATCGTAGTGAAACGAATGATTTGCAACGACAACGCGTAGAAAGGTTCCCTCATTTTACTCAATAACGATCTGAAAAAAGTATCACAGTATTTTCACGTGATGATATTATATGGGAACTTATAAAAGACATGGAATCATATCCAGTATATTTTAAAGTGATTCTATACACAATGTAATAGATCATGGTTTTTATTCTATTTTCAAAAACGAACTCCATAAATAAAAATATATCTTATCGATAATTTGACCAGTAGGCCCAAACTAATATAAGAATAAGTTCTGTATTCATTAACGAATGTCGCTCAGCTGACTCACAAAACCGTTTTATTTATCAGATAAGAAAACAACATGAGCCCACCAATCATAAAAGCAGATCCGATGCCATTTTGAGCTCGATTGATTCGGCCATTAGCATCTGTCAAATTGTATGCGTGAAGAATCCTCTTGACCTGAGCCATTGTATTGGGTGAATTACAATTCGTTCGATTACATTCGATATCTAAGGTAGCATAACTGCCACTATCGAAGGCGCTTACTCTGACAATGCTAGCTTCCCTATTGCATACTCGCTTTCTAAGAGAATTTGATTTTGTATCGTACTCAATTTCGCATAGTCCAGTCAAGCATGTACCATCATAGCAATTAAGATTGTCACCTGCCTGTCGACGTTCTTCCAGAAGAGGCCGCAATTCGCTTACAATACTAATAAAATCATACGTTCGATTTGAGAGGTCGAGCACCTTGGTTTTGGCAAAACTAAGAGCACAAGAATCATCGCTGGAACATGAATATGTGGCAGTGTATGAGAGGTAATAAGATGGTAAAATATAGATGAAACGACTGTATGACTTTACATAGGACGTGTCGAATGTGACACTATATGATTTTTGGTGATATCGGACTCGTACAGTGACTTCGCAATTGGTGCCACGAGCAGTTTTGCAAAGTCCATCAGGCACAACAAGTGGCATACCCATTAGGCCGGAAACTGTACAATCGGATAAACATTGACGTTTTGTTGCAGAACCGTCAATAGCAAGAAGAAATAAGAAGACCACAAATCGGAATTTCATGATGTCGCGAAACGTTTTCACAATAGCAGAACTATGTTGTCTGCTTACACTGCTGTTTGTTTTATTCTGTAGTATACGTCATCACTAGATAAGAAGAATGAATAACGAACAAAGTATATGAAAAAAAACTTCTACTATCTGCCTTCAAACTACTCATGACGCATACAAAAAAAATATATTTTTTTTCTCTTTTTTTTTTGAAAGAAAAGAATAAGCACTTCGATATTTTGTCTACTAAAAATAGTCAACAATAACTAATCTTTTTCGGGTATCAGGAGGATTTCACTCATTGTTTCTTATAAGAGGTAGCGGCTCACAATAGTGTTCGTGTTTTGGCAGGCAATAACACAAAAATATTTTCAAAAACAGAAATTGATGATTCCAAAAGAAGAAATGAAAACGACAAAGAGCAAGACAAAAAAGGTGGCAGTACTTTTTGTGTGAAAACTAAATTATGATGCACTTAGATTCTGCTTAAGGATCTCATCAGATGGATTTGAGTTAGCAGATCTGTTAAGGAACATGGTTAACTCTGAATCAATAATGAAAAGAAAAAGAACTTTTCTTGGGGAAAAAATGGATATGTATGCATGACCAAAAGAGAGAGAGAGAGAGTCAAAGGGAAGGCAAGGTATATATAAATGTTTGAGACTATGCGTGCCTATCTGATCAAGCTGTACGTAAGAATGAAGAGTTGATCATGGATTGTTACTGCATGCATATGTAATATACATTGATCTTCGATGTGAACGTGAATGATAAATGATATTTTGGTAAAATCATGATTCGGCAGTGGCTGATGAGTTTACTGCTCTTGTGTGTAAATCAGCAACGAAGATATGATATGTAGTTTAGTCTAATTAGTTGATGAAATGAGAGGTATGTGCGTTAATGTTTTGATTTTATTAAATAGGAACAGATGGAATTATAGGTCATAATTCTTTACATTCAATTGTAATTTAGTGTTCATCTGTTGCCGAATTTCGTATTTAGGTCTATTTCTTATTCGCCATGCTTACCAAGTACATATAAGACACCTTATTTTCTCGCCAGTATCAATCATATGTATCTTGTTGTTGTAATGTGACTGATCTAGCATCGTTTTCATCGTCTTCTTATATAAACGACTAATGCACTCACTAGCGTGTAGATATGAATCATCTATACTATTACAAGCACGTTCACATCATACACCTCGGGTTCGACAATCACATTCACCTTGAGTCACCTATGCCGCACACACACACCATCAAGATGTCGGGTAGACTCGGTCTACCATCAAATAAGTCAAAATGGAAAATGAATCATAAACTTGTACAAAACCCTCACATCTGTGATAGTTTATTATCAAAATAAGAAACAACTCGATAAATATCATTTAATTTTCTGGTAAAGCCATGACCATCGTGACTTTGCAGTCGCAGGTGCGCCCATTGGTCTTTGTAAATGCTCCATTAATGGATCCGATTGTCTCGGTGGCACATTCGATCTACGAGTGATTCTGTTTCTAAAAAAGGAGCTTAGTTTCTGTTTAAAGTCTTTAGCACGCCATGGATCCTTCAAAGCATATTTTTCAATGGCTGCGATCAGTTTCATTCTTGATTCATTGTAGTCTTCTAAATTTTCTTCCTTTTTTAATGTTGTCATAGCTACAGCATCTTCCACATGGAATTGCAGTTTTTCAATTAATATGACTTTATTTTTCTCCCACCATTCACCTAAAGGATCATCGTCTTCACAACGAGTTATTACTAATATACATGGCACTTGATCTTCACACAAATCATGAACAATGTTTTTATAATGCTGACTTGTTTGCTGGGATTGACGACCTTTTCGAATGCAAAATAAAATTAAATGAATACCATCGGTTGCATATAAGCTTTCCAATTTTTTATCTAACATCTCCATTGCTTTTTGGGATGATACAGTGCCTTCTAAACTTTCATACAAACCAACAGTATCAACCATTCTCAAAAAGATACTTGGATAGTCTTTGGGTGAATCTCGAACTGAATGACACTCATCGGTGCAACCAACAGCACCCGAAGATGTAGCTAACTGCATATTGTCAAATATCGCATTGATCACTGAAGTTTTACCTATTATAGGAAAAAATTCGATTATTAAGTAAATAGAATATGATCAACAAACCAACTCCACTTTCACCGGCCACAACTACATTGTATTTACGTGGTACATTATTGTATTTAGATTCTGTCTTAACAACTATGCTGTGCGATCCATGTTTATTACGCATCCCTTCCATTACCTTTACTTCAACGACACAACACTTTATTTTAAATGGCTATAAAAACGAATTTTTTTAATATATCACATAATCGACATCGCTCGGAATAAAAATACAAAGAAAAGATAAGAAAAGCAAAACTAAAGTCAACAGGAACTAGTCATATTACTATCATACAAATATTGAGTAAAAAAATTGCTTTTTCTTCAACTGAACTGATGAAAACTCTAAAAGTAAAATCATTACAATGTGGATGTGAATTAAAAGAAGACTAACTGCCACACAGGCACTGATACCTCTGATCGCTATGCATATCCTCAAAATATCATTTTAAAACACATTTTAGAAGGAATGTTTCTCTCTGAATCATACAATATTATCTCACGTATACGGTTGTTTTCTTTTGAAAGAGTTGCAGTTTAGGACTTATGAATCTTAACAAGTATACTTCGATGATGCAAGATAATGTCTAAATAAATATGAGATCACCAAAGATAAAAATGGAAAAAAACCTTGTTTGCTTCACCAGTATCTATCTCGGCAAATGAAAACCGACGTGTCCGAGATAGGACGAGAAAAATGATGAAATGCCGTAACTTAACGAATCAAAATGCAAATAAATGATATATCCAACATGAAAATAAATATCAAACTGTTTTTTTTTCAAGGCAACTGCTGATATCATCATGTGGAAACATTAATATAAAAAGATTCGCAATACTTTTGAATTTGTTCAGTTGAATTTGCATATCAGTAGTAGAATGGCATCAAACTCAGAATATTATTCTTCAGATTCTGACAATGACGAAACGGAAAAGCAACGTGAATTAAATGTGATCATTTTCGGCGAATCGGGCGTCGGTAAAAGTGCGCTAATTAATCAAATTTTTGATAAAAACGTTGTTGAAGCAAGTAATAGCGCAGTGGGATGTACGATCATCAGTGCCAAAGTTTCGGGAACATTGAAAGAGTACCCTCATCTGAAATTCAATGTATATGATACTGCTGGCCTTTCAGAAAGTGACGATGGAAATGTACCAACAGCTCATGCTTTTGTTCAATTAGTTAAACTGGCATATTCCATTCCAAATGGTATTAATTTATTAATCTGTTGTGCTGAGAAAGGACGTTTAGCTGGTGAACGATTTAAAGCCAATTATCGTATATTTATAGAAGAATTATGCGAAAAGCGAATGCCTTGCTTGTTGGTAGTAACAAAATGTGATAACGATCATCCACTCAATAAATGGTGGAATGACAATGAAGACATTGTCCGTGAGAGATTGAAATTTGAATTTATCGACTGTGTTTGTGTATCTACCCTTAAAACAACCGGAAGAAGACCAGATGATATTCTCGAAGATTACACAGAATCAAGGAGTAATTTGATTGAAGCTATTTCGAAATACTCACGTTCCGAACCAATGCCAATGGATTCATGGAAACGTGCAGCTCTTTCTTATGCACGTTCGTTTTATAATATGCTACGCCGGTTGCTCGGCTTCGAAGAGAACTCTATACGGCCTGAACTAGAAAGAATGTTTATTGAACTCGGCTATTCACCTGAAAGCGCGATAAGTGAAGCTAACAAACTTTTGAACGATTTGCAAGAACCCAATTTGATGGTTCCCTATGCAGTGGTTGACGTAAATTAATAACAAATCTATATTGAAACATACCGACCTACACTATACCGTCGAAACCGCAAAGCTTTTAATTTCATATTAAACAGCAGAATTATTTGTCATTTTGCAATATTATTCTATTGTTCTCATTGAATAAAGTCTATTTTCTTTGTCATTCTTCAATAGTTTTTACCAAGAACAGATATCATCCCACTCGTTCTTTTTTTATACAATATCAACTATCGTACGATTGTTTTGAATTTGCTGTTGATCTTGATTAATGATTGTTAACAAAATATCAAAGCAAATGACGCGTTCGATAAAGAAGTTGTTCAATATAATTTATATGTATATCATGCATAATAAGAGTTGCTAAATAAAGAAAGTCAATAGAGCTTATTGTCGTCTTAGATTGTCTCTTCTTGTTCAAGTTGATTAAATACTTCAACTGTTTTAAGAAGACATAAAGTTCGTCCGACACATTGAATAAGTCGATGTTGTTCGAAAAATCGTAACTTATACATCTAATTCTTCACATAAATGAAAGTGTATCATGCTAGCAGTGAGTGAGGATAATTGTGATCCAACGGATTCAATAAAAGGATACATTGCAATCATGATCAAATTCGAAGGAGATAATTGAACGCACAATTGATGTAGATCTAAAAAAATGATACAAGTTTATTAATAATTGTGTCACAGAGATAGGAAAAGTCGAGGCACAATTGACAATAAACGATAATGCCGTAACTCATAATCATAATAACAGTCTAAACATATGAAGACCAATTGATAGAGCTTGTTTCCAATAATATACAAAGTATAATTTACAAAAAAATTTAAAACAAGCAGGTTTCAGACTTGAATCAACCCAGAAATCCTCATCTAGCTAATCATCTTATAAGTAATTATTATGCAAATCGGAAGATTATATAATTGCCTTAAAAATTGACATCAACATTCCGGTACTCATTTATTTTCGAATCGCTTTGCTCATAGAAATATGCTAATTATCGTGTGCGAGCGATTCAAAATACAACAAAACACAAATAATTAATTTTTTAATGATCATTTCACGCGACGAATGAAAATAATCGAAGGTTAGATCAACGGACGAAATCATCTCATCTGACAATTTGATCAATGAGTATACAGACAATGAATGTAAGACAGGCAAGTGGATTTTAGAATCCACCTGAATTCGCCATTACTCTCTGATAATAAGTATGAAGAAACCGAGATGTTCAGTCAATCCCCGATAAAAAAATTTCCTCAATGTATGATATGATATTCATAGCTTTCGTTGCTCGCATTCTGCCAGTGACACCTATGTAAATGAAAATTTCATGCAACACATATTAGATGATATAGACAAGTACTGAAAAAGAAACATAATTACCATATACCAATTAACCACATACTATCGGTATCGGATGTTCGTTGCTTTTTCATTTGCAGTAACATTAACATCGTTATCACACAAGCATATTTTTGTCATTCCGCCAAAATCCACGTTGTTGTAATTCAAAATTTTACAATACTCTTAGAATCACTAAACGTGCTGAAAAATAAACTTGTTTTGATCTACATATTTATACATTTCTCGTTAGCCATCACGTAGCCATACGGTTGAAATCTACTAAGACTGCCACAATGGAATAGGAAAAATTTAGAGGCGTGAATCCTTCTCGTGTCGTTTCAAAAACCAAGCGCTTCGTTTTTTTCTTACATCCGAAGCCACCACCCTCAATAAATAGACCATTAAAGTCAATGGTCTTTATGTAGAAAAACAGGCGCAAATGTTTCATTATATTTTTAACGCAGTATATAAATACAATAGAGATATTTGCAATGAAATTTCAATTGTGAAACTTTTGGTTAAATGACTTATTTACTCTCAAAATCAAAAGAATGATTACATTTAAAATTTAATGTATTTACATTTTGACAACGCATTTTTAATCGATTAATTCATGTTTATTAAGTGTAGAGAACATAAAGCATTGAATCCATGTTTGGCAATGAAGAAAAGAGAAAAAGCAGCTGGTCGCTAGATTGCATGGTTTCATTTTCTATTCATTTTGTTACTTTGACAGTTACTTTCGATGTTGAAAAGTGAATATTCACATAAACAGACGATTCGTCAAACCGATGCAAAACAACATCTACATGATATTCGTTATCAACGTCAAAATCAATTAAAATCAATCGTAGATGAATGCCATCAACTTCGTATTTTACATAAACGTATTTTTGATAATCAACTGAATTCTTATTCAGCTAAAAAACCATTAATTTCGATGCCAATGAGAAACGAATCGATTTTTATTATTAGTCCAAAAATTGAATCGGACGACGAATTTCCCATTTCAAAGGAATTCACAATATATTTATCCGAATCTTCATACACATTATTGGATTTTCAATCAGCGAAGTAAAACTATTCTTTTGTTTTATTTAAAAAAAGAGCTAAACTAATGTTTGTAGTCATCAATTAGCATCACCACCTGTAACAATGAATCAAGAACGATGTTTAACCGTTTCATCAGTTGCGTCTATCGATAAACACACAAATAAAGTTTACGACAAATGGCCTGATTATACAGAAATTAATCAAATGCTTGGATTTCCTATTCAAAAATTTCCATCAGTTGCAGCGAAGCCAAAGCGACCAACAAATATACCTCATAGAAAAAAACAAAATAAATCGAATCGATTTGTTGATGCTATAAAGCAGATTCAAAATCGATCATCAAACCAACGAAATTTACTAAAAAATAAATTTCTAGAGGAATTTCCTATGAATGGTAAACTGGTCGTGCACCATACAAGCAAAGAAGCCGATTCTACACTTCCGCCACTGGTTTGCCCATTATCAGTTTATTATTCGAAACGAATTCGTACTCGTCAATGGTTATGCCAAAATGACTTTTCAACTCGGACTCTTCCGCTTATTTAATCATTTATTTACAAAATAATTATATTATTGCACAAAAACGAGAGTTTTGTTTTCTTCTTCATTTTATATTAACATAATTACAAGTTTTCGTGGTGTAATAGGTTTTGATGACGATGAAAGTTTTTCATATGGACATGGATGATCAGCATCCTAATTAAAATAAATGAAATTAAAAATAAATCACTGCACGAATAGACACTCAACAAACCTGCCAGTATAAATATTTACATAATTGACATTGATGAATCATTTCAGCATAAACATCTCGAAGACCATATTGTCGTTTTAATACAAAATAAATTTTTTTCCAATCAACGTTATCCATATCCACATTCATATTTTTGTTTTGTCGTCGAAGAAAACCAGAAATTTTCTCTCCGAATACTGTTGTTTGATTACTATTCTTAGTTTCATCACCAAAATGATGAAGACATAATTGTCGCCAAAGAAGTAATTCTTGTGTTACTCGATATAAATTTGAATTAATCATTCCCACATTTGCTATATCTGCGCCGCTATCTAATCGTCGAACTATTTCACGTTGCATTTCAACTGGAAGATAATCAAATTTTATTTTACTATTATCTTCATCTGTTTTTATTCGATTTACTCGAATATGTTTCATTTTCTCTTTCATATGTGTTAACTTTTCAATATGTTGTTGCCATAATTGACTTGAACCAATATAATAATAAAATGGATATGCAGCTTCTATAGAATTAAGAAATTGCGTCACTATCCGTTGCATTAAAGGAATATTATCGCCAGTTTTAAGAGCTAAAATATTAGAATTCATAAAAGATATTTATGTATACGTAGAGATATACCCGTATCGATCATTCGTTCGATAATCTGAAATAAACAACGTTGAGCATTGCCACTTAATTCGCTTAATTTTTCTTTCAATAAAATTTGTACAACCTGTTAGAAGAAAAAAAAATACACGATAAAAAAAACAGCAGCGATAATAAATATTTTTCTTTACTTTTGCAACATAATTAAAACGTCGAATGTTACTAACTGAATTAACAATATCAAGTGCATTGAGTATATCGGATAGACTTGCATTTAGATTTGTTAACTTGAAAAAAATAAAGATGACGAATAAAGAAAATGATCAACAGGAGCTTACAGAATTTGATAGTGATATTGGTTTTGGTCGTTGCCATGAGCCAAGTTCAGTTTTTGTCCATTGTTCTCCATTTGCACGCCAATCGCGTCCGATAAATGGCATTGTATTGACGAAGAAAAAATTTATAATACTTCACTGTATGAAAACGAGACAATGATGAAGTGGAATATTTTAAATGAAGGGCGAACGGAATAAATTATACTACACTATCGTGTGTGTGTGTGTGTGTGTGTGTGTAGTGTATTAATATCCTACATGCGTGCTTCAATCTCTGCACTTATATAAGAGCTCAGAAAAAAAAACGACGAAGACGAATACATCACGAGAACAAAGTTTATCTCTCGTTTCTCATGAGTTTTTCTCGTGCTCTCGTCCATATGATCTACGCCATTTGTACGTACAGAACAGAAAGGAAGCGAAGGAAACGATCAGCAGAATACGCAAGAAAGAGTGCTATCCTCTCGTAGCATGTGATTATTCGTATCGTTGAAAAATTAGGTCACATGAAACGAGTACGCGGACATGTGACGCATAAGCTAAATTCGTAATTTTATTAGTAAGTACTCTGGCAATACTAATCATAAGCAATTCTAATTATAACTTTATTCAAGAATATTCTCGTGACGGTTTTATATCGAAATAACAAATTTGAGAAAATAATGTATAATGCGTTGTATATAACGCACTAAGGTAATACCAAGCATGGAACGCAATTATCAGTAAGTGGACCTTAAGTGCACAATTACTATATCATATTGCCTTTAAATAAAATGAATTATAGTTTTATCATATCTAATCGAATACTAAAAGATCTATGAAAATTTGATTTTTATTATTTTCCTGACAGATAACGTTAAAAAGATGATTGCATCTCATGTCCGATAGAGAATACATTTTAGTATGGCATCAAAATAAAAATCACGTATTTCGAATTCAACAATATTTGAAATTGATTCATACTACAATGTTACTCTGATTAAAATAGCATTTGAAGTTTATTTTCTCTGATAAGATTCAAATTTTTTACAACTGCATCTAGAATAGTTTCATCAGAGAGTGACAGGTTAATATCGATATGATTATTGCCATATTTCATCGCAGTATCATAGTATGCAGATACTGTTAATATAGATTGATCGACTCTGTGTACTATTTGTAGCATGTTCTATGATTTTTTTCGATTACAAGATTAGTTTTGTTTCCTAGCCATCTGGATTGATCCTGTCTAAATTCTATTTTTAACGATTCTACATCGAATCGAGCATTTTGGAAATGAGAATGTCACACCTGAAAATGCATGAATCAATTCAGTAGTGCGGAAAAGACCTAGTGGTCATAATCAACACAAATATTTGATTGGATGAGGGGCGGTTCATATTGAAAACCTGCAATCTTCATGCCGATAAAATAGATTTTGATACCTCCTATTCATGAATGAAACTGCTTTACTTGTTGATTTTGATTTTATTGTTTTTTTTTGCATAATTCAGAAACATTTTTCTGCAACAAATATTTAAAAAAACAAGTTATTCGTTTTATTAGATTCTTTTAGTAATGATCGCCGGATCCCGAAGTCATTCCTTTATGATGTGGTGACATGGCATTCATTGCTGCTCTTATTTATTTTTTGTTCATCCATATTACATAACTTTTGTACAGAGAGAACCCATGGACGGTCGAAACGTCGTTCGTCGTGATATCAATTGTGGCTGTGCTGCTGGTTGTAATGGTGGCAACAATCGTAGTACAATATTTCGTGGCCTTTCGAATTGTATAATAAACACAATCATCATCAGTAAGCTCGCAATGCATAAAATGACTATGACAGTACAGATTGAACCACAAATGGGAGTCTGAACGACGATGGCATTATCAGCTTCGATGAACAGTTGAGAGAACGCATCAATGAAATAATCCATCTAAAACAGAGAACATTTGAAAATTGAACAAACCAAAAGATAAGATAAAAAATATATATGGATTTTTTTTCATTTTGTTTAGGAGCGTTCGATACTGATTAATGATTCATTGATCTTGTTCATTGGATAATCTAGATCGATTTAAAATACTAACATTTTTGATTGGATTTTGAACCTTATCTCCCTCTATTATCAAAAAAACCCTTTTTCTATATTACCCCGATTATGGCACAAGTAGTATTGATAGCTAGTAAATGAAGAAATGAAAAATTTTACGTACATATATTTTTTTGCTTTATCGTTTGGTTTATTAAAATCTCTATTTATAAGTCGAACATAAGGAAAGTTAACATGAACATACTAAAAAGCGCTATTTACCACATTGAGGGTGCGTGTGAATGCGTGACTGCTATCATCACTCCACCCACACATCCACCTTCGACTAGGAAAATACACTTTTCTCAAGTACAGATAATTATATTTAATAAAATGAAAAGCTGTTGAATTCAAATAGCCTATGAATATTTTTAGAAAATGATTTTCTTGATATTGTCTCTCTTACTGATTTAATTCGAATATCGTTAAATCTTGATTTGTAAATCCTCTTCTCTTTTTCTTTAACGAGACTTTTTATTTTCCACAGAACAATCGTCAGGACAAATAATATCAACAGTATAATTCAGTGGTCCTAAAATATGAATTGTCAGAATTCACTCAAAATTGTGTCAACACGAATCATTTCTTTGACTATTGTTGCTCCTTACAGTGTACACACGCACACAATCAAGTTAATAATAGAAACATAATACTATCAGCATTATGCGATTGATTGACGTGTGTTGTTAATCTGACTCAATATGAGATGTACATCTTATGAATACAACTTTAGGTTGACAAACTCCTACTTTCTTTTTATTGTTGATGACTCTTTTGGGCATTACATTTTAGTACGAACATACAGAAGGCGAGAGAAAATGTTGTTAAAAATAAAAAATTGCGGACCATCGGTAGCACGTACGCATTCCCCTCTGTTGTAAAATGCTACAATATATTAATAAGGCACTTTTTCGGACAAAAGAGAGGCATAAATGTTGCAACTCAGACATTGTCGATGTTCTTCTGAAATTTATTTTTCATTATTAGTGCGCTTTGTTTCAGATTTTCCCCCAATTCTTCTGCAATTAAATATCCCAATATATTGAACTAATGTAAGTAGAATTTTTAAATTGAGATTTATTCCAGTCAACAACAACTTCAAATAGTGAATGTAGAAAAGTTTTCATTTGAATTTTTCCAGACATAGAAAACAACATGAACATCCAAGTTATTATCACATATGCCTCAATGATAATTAATGTCTATAATATAACCTAGATGTTCCTTTCAACTGTATTTATGGATTAAAGTTTTCTAAAAATCGATATTTTGGGAAAGAAACATTTGATTGTCTCGACAAAATCTCCGTTTTAAATGTGCATATACACGCACACCCACATTAAAGGAACCTTCTAGTATGAGGCAGGCTTATTAGTTTATTGTTTTTCTCTTTTTCAATTGGAGAAAGTATTTAGCATTCACAATGCCCTTCAAAAACCAAGAAACACCTTATTGTCCTCACTGTGGACACGCTGGTTTCCAAGCTGAATCTGTTTCTGCTGCTGGGAAACAATGGCACAAGACCTGTTTGACATGTGGTGTGTGAATCATTTTCGTTGTGTCGGCCAGTTATTGTTTGATTGTGCTTCAAAATAATCTAGGTCTGTGTAAAAAAATGATAGAAACAACAACGATGGTTGAACATGTGGAGAATGAGTACTGCAAACAATGCTATGCTGGTAAATTTGGTATTCGTGGAGTTGAATTCGGCATAGAAGATGGAGCACTTGGAATGGATACTGGCGATCATTTCATACACAAGCAATTTCATCATTAGATCTATTCCTTAGTTTTTTCCTCTAATCCACACATGAAACGAAATGTTTTCGTTTTGCTTTTAACCATACACTGAATTATATTATCCTTGAAAAATAAATAAAACATCATGCACTTTATTCGAAGGTTCTCTAACTAATTGTTGACTGGCTCGAAATAGAACTTTGAGGTTTAAATGTCTGTCTGATCTTGAAATAGAAGCGTATATGTGTTTGTATACTTGGAAGCGAAGTGTGAATGACAGTGGAGTACAAGATTCAAAGCCAACTCAACTCATAGCAACACTCTCAAGAGAGGGCCAGACGGCCAATGTACGAATATAGCGAAGAGGATAATATATATGAACTGAATCGCAACGGCCAAACGCTATTACAGTGTGAGTTGACGACGTTCGATTTTTATAGAAAACACAAAATCTCGACTCTAAATGCTTTAATAAAAAGATTGAAACGAGTAATAAATAAATTAATCGATAAGAGAAATAAATTACATTTAATAGTATTTATCTTCTATTCTAAAAGTTTTTATGTTTTAATCTATTAAATAAAAGAAGATCGTGTATATTATTTTGAACGCAACCATAACATAAGGAATTCGTTTACTTACTTAACTAGATGAATACACTCTAAAAAAACGATTAGGTCACGATCTGCTCAACATTTTTAGGTTCGGTAAACTGATGGAGAGTCCCGATGGTTCTTCACGCGGATGCAGGTTATTGGTATGTAGAAACTTTTAAAGTCGGCATATATTCATAGATCGATGCACGACTAAAAAGATATCTACTCTGCTTGCATCGAATAGTGGATCTACCTATCACAATGATATTACTGTGAATTCAATGATATTGTAAATCAAAGTAATTTAGCTATTAATTATCTTTGAGAAAGACAAGAACAAATACTTCGATCTTGAAGTCTTCAGCCGTTGATGTCTTGCGTGGCTGAGGATCTGCTGTGACCGTTCCGCAGCGATAGAAAAGAAAAACTATCCTATTGTGATGGTCCATATGAAAGACCTGATCTATCGTAAGAGTATTTAAGGAAATGTTTCAGATTTCACTGTTGTGATTGTATTTAGCTGCGATTTTTCTTTTTGAATCAACAAGGACATGCACATAGTGTTGCGTTGTGTCTGACACCACTGTGCGTGTGCTTATTATCATTTAAATCATGAGCAAAATGCGACCTTTATAATTTTCTCAATAAATTCGAGTATATATGGGAATAGTTGATATCATATCAAGTAATGATCGAACAATTGGCCTTTTATAATGAGTGAGATAGTATCTGCCACTGGTAAAATAAAATTGAAGATTGATAAATTTGCATATTCACGTCTTATTTATTAGACATCCACGACTTCATAGGGAACCATCAAATTGGGTTCTTGTAAATCTTTCAAAAATTGTTTAGCTTCGCTTTTCGCATTGTCGGGTGAATAGCCGAGTTCAATAAACATTCTTTCTAGTTCAGGCCATAACGAGCTCTCTTCGAAACTGAGCAAGTCACGTGTCCTACTGAAAAACGATTGTGCATAAGAACGAGCTGTACGTTTCCATGAATCCACTGGCATTGGTTCGGAAAGTGAGCATTTCAAAATAGCTTGAACCAAATTACTCCTTGATTCTATGTAATCTTCGAGAGTATCATTTGGTATTCTTCTGGTTGTTTTAAGGGTAGATACACAAACACAGTCGATAAATCCAAATTTCAATTGCTTACGGACAATGTCTTCATTGTCATTCCACCATGTATTGAGTGGATGATCGTTATCACATTTTGTTACTACCAACAAGCAAGGCATTCGCTTTTCGCATAATTCTTCTATAAATATACGATAATTGGCTTTAAATCGTTCACCAGACAAAAGTCCTTTTTCAGCACAGCAGATTAATAAATTAATACCATTTGGAATGGAATATGCAAGTTTAACTATTTGAACAAAAGCATCACCGCCACTTTCTGAAAGACCAGCAGTATCATATACATTGAATTTCAGATGAGGGTACTCTTTCAATGTTCCCGAAACTTTGGCACTCGTGATCGTACATCCCACGGCGCTATTACTTGCTTCGACAACGTTTTTATCAAAAATTTGATTAATTAGTGCACTTTTACCGACGCCTGATTCGCCGAAAATGATCACATTTAATTCACGTTGCTTTTCCGTCTCGTCATCATCAGAATCTGAAGAACAATATTCTGAGTTTGATGCCATTCTATTACTGATATGCAAATTCAACTGAAAAAACTCAAAAGCATTCTATCTCGTACACGTCGATTTTCATTCGCCGAGATACGTAGATACTGGCGAAGCAAACAAGGTTTTTTTCCATTTTTATCTTTGGGGATCTCATATTTATTTAGACATTATCTTGCATCATCGAAATATACTTTTTAAGATTCATAAGTCCTAAACTGCAACTCTTTCAAAAGAAAACAACCGTATACGTGAGATAATATTGTATGATTCAGAGAGAAACATTCCTTCTAAAATGTGTTTTAAAATGATATTTTGAGGATATGCATGGCGGTCAGAGGTCTCAAAAGGTCTTTCATGTAATTGCAACCTTTTTGAACACAGATGTTGACTTGTCATGTGAACAATTTTATTTGTTATGATTATTTTCTTCTTTTGTTTCATAAATTTAATTTCTGTGACCCGTATAATATTACAAAGTGAGGATTCTCTTTTTAAAAGAAATTTAATGTTTTGAGATGAATATTGTGCGATATTTGAAGACGAAAAACAATATCAGCACTGGCAAGAAATGTTGGTGGAGATGCTTAATTAGAAGTAGAATAAAGGGTAGAAAAACTTATTAAAGACGACGAGTTCTTTTTTGAGGGTACTCGATTGGTTGATGGTGAGAACGTAACTTAAGGTACTATTGGCGATGAACAATAATTTCTTGACAAATAAATTTGTTGAGCATAAAAAGTACCCTATAAAGTTTATGAAAATGTTTTTGCTTGTTTCATTTCTTACATTTGTTGTTGATTGCAGAGACACCTTAGCCAATGAAAAAACTACATGAAATTGCGTTTCAATTCACACCTATGTGGTCAATATTTGATTTTTAAATTGCATATAAAAAGTTGTCATCAGTTCAGTTGAAGAAAAAACAATTTTTTTAGCCAATGCTGGTATGATAATAATGACTAACGTCTTGTGGCCTCAGTTTTGGTTTTATTCTTATTCTTATCTTTTCGTCCTAGTTTTATTCCCAGCGGTGTTGATCATGTGATATATTTAAAAAAAACATCGTTTTTATAGCCATTTGAAGTGCAGTGTCGTTACGTTGAGGTAAAGGTAATGACAGAGGCACGCAATAAACATTTGCCGCAAGGTAAGTTACAGCTGTTAGGAATCCGTCTAAATGCAACCCATATCGTGCGAAGCGATCAAAAACCATCAGTTAACTCCAGTTATATAGGCTATTTTAACGACTTTAAAGCATAAACGCCGACCGTTAACCGGACAAGTAGTCGGGTCGCCCTCAATTAGCCAGTGGTGTCAAATTTGAAGCTTGAATCCAACTGGAAGTGAAATTTTCAACTTTCAACTTTTAAACTCACAGTGATGATGTGTATGTTGCGATTCTTTAGTGTTGTCGGCTTGAAAATTGATAGTTGTAAATTTCAATATCAATTTCAATCGAATTCAAGTTTGAAGCTTGACATACATGAAAAGATAGTAATTCTCTCTGCTGGAAGGAGAATCATACGTAGAGTCAGCAAACGTCATTCATTCACTTTTTCTCACAACATGCAGTGCGCGAAACGATCCACCATAGCAGATACGACACACAGGTTCGATCAAATGATTTCGAAGTTGAGAATTTCAAATCTGCAGGTTTCATGAAGTATTTGAGTGTGCACAATTCACTTTAACGAAAAATTGTGAATTTCTGTCGAAATAAAAAATGGAGTGGTGTAGTGGAATAATGGCATTCCCCGACACACTCACGGATACCCATACCAATACCCTCAAGCATCCGGATAGAAATCTAAAAGATACCCGCTCCAACATCCTTAACAGGACCGTCACATGTATCCTGGTGGATATCTCAAGGGCATCCTCAGTGACACTCAGCTTATACCATTATACCACTGTAGTTTTTTATTTTGTTAGAAAACCAGTTTCATCTCACATAAAAATAGTATCAATGTTTACTGCTAGAATAGAAAAAACATGTTCAAGTTTTATATTTTTCTTCATCTCAATTATTGATAATATTGAAAATTGTGAAGTCAACTTTTTCTTCTTCCGAGATGACATTGAATAAAAAAATTAATTTTAATTTTTACAATAGGATTGAATGCGTTTAGTTTTTAACCGATTGAGAAAGTGATATGATTAATAAAATAGATTGTTTTCTGAATTCAGATGGATAACGCTGATGACCTAAATCTCAGTATTCAGCAAGGATTTGAAACTCTACTTACATTGCTTGCAAAAGGTGAAGCCGAGAAAACTCTGATTGAAACTCAATTTACTCAAATTTACGAAAGGATAGGTGATCTCGAAAATATATCTTTTCCTTATTATGTTAACCATCGATATCGCTATCACAAACTTCGTACTGCTTATTTTCAAAAGATTAGAGATGATAAAAAAGAAAAAAAGGAAGAAGGCTTACTTAGAAAATATGAAGCATTAAAACAGCTACATCCAATAGCCGAAAGTTCGACTCAAACTGATCGTATACGTAGCCAAGAAGCGAATTATGATTCCGACATATCATGGGAAGCCGTCCAAGATCTAGTTACGTCAATCAGCAATTTAGAAGACACGGATCAGATAGCAAGTACAATCAAAGATATTCGAAATATCATCATACTTATCTTTCAACGTCCTATAAGAACAATTGATGAATATATTATACTACAAAGAAAATCGAATGAGATTTTAAGTTTATTCGAAGCATTAAGAATGACCGAACTGGATGATATTCTATTAGACGAAGATACTGATCAAAACTCTAATTATATTGATTTATTAAATGATTTTATTGACTTTATTCACAAGAGTTTAGAAGAGCGACAAATCTATTTTGTTGAGATGCTTCTTTCTGAGCTGCCGCTTCTGAATAGAACATTATTCGATGATATTCCTCAAACAGAACAATCTATTACACGTCGCTATCGTGAATGGGCTCGTATCTTTCATTCAGATAAGCATGGTGCAAATCCAAAGTTCGACGAATTAATGAAACATATCAATTATATGCGTGATAGTCATCTTTCAAGAATATATTCGCTATGCACGAAATCAGATGTTGCACAGAATGAACTTGAAGAAGGACATAAACATGCTAAATTATCAATGGATTTTAAAAAACGTTTCAGTGAGGGAGGTGATGAAGAACTAAACGTTGAAGAATTAAAAAAATTATTCTCATTTGAAGCACTTCGGGCGTTTGAACACTATCGAGCTGCGCTGAAATCCCTCGGAAGAATGGATCAGAATGGAGCTGATATTATGCAACGCGCTCAAATTCTTGAATGGATGGCTCTCATGATGCGTCTGTCCGGAAACCATGATGTTGAAGCTCAACTCTATTTAGTTGCTGCAATCTATATAATTACGCTTTCGACTATGACTGAGAAAATGTATCAGAAATTGCGAACGTTACAAAGTGCCCTAGAAAAATACCAAGGCTTGTCAACAAGTACTGTCGAAGAGAAGAAATCTACAGCTTCTACAAATGCTAATCGAGAACTTGTTTTATGTACAAACCCAAAATTATCGTCTAGAGAAATTCATGATGAAACTCAAGTTTTCATTCGAGAAACAATCCTTCGAAAATGTGTTGTACGATGTTCAAAGCCACAAAGTCTCAGTGTTGAAAATAATTTACGAAAAGATGCAACTTTTAAGACATCGACAAGTTCATATATAATAGCGAAAAGCGTCACAGCTCTTGGAATGAAGCTTTTTACACCTTTAGTTGTTTCATGGATGTTAAACAAATTGATATTTAGGAAGAATAAAACAAAGTCGTTAGAAAATCTTTCTGTCCAGTATCCGATACGGTCAAAATTGAATGAAATAATGAGTAAAGCAGTTGATTGTTATAACTCTGAAATGTATGGCAAGTTTATTCAGTGTCTTTCGATGCCCTATTATCAAGATCAACAACTGATGGACACAGTAAGGGGTAGTGATACAATCAGTATTGAAATTCGTGTAGATCAACTCATTTGTCCTTTACTTGAACATGGGTTTCGAGCCGATAAAATTGCACATCTTATCATTTTAATAGGTGAAGTTCTTCTTCGTGGTGTTGACTTTGGTGATCCAGATCGAAAAAATCCTTCACATTCAGCATTATTAGAGCAAAGTAAAATTCTTTTTCGAGGAGTTTACGACAGTTCAAAATTAATTGAAGCTGCTAAAAAACTCGACTCTCGGGTTGAAAAGTATCATCATAAAATGATTAACAAAATTACCAATAAAATTATCAATTCAATTTCTGAACAAGATATTAAAGATTCGAGAGAAACTCCATTTTCTTACCGACTTACAGATAGTCAAAGACTCGCTCGGCTCAATTATGCCATCGCTTGTTTATTGGCTGGAGGTAAGCTAGACACAGTATAATTACTAACATTTTGAAAAGTTTTACTTATCCTAACAAGAATGTTTGTCAGCATAAATGATAATGAAAAAGTCTAGACTTGAGAAGACGCGCGAACGACTGTTGATATCTATTATTTCTATTTCAGGTAAAGACAACTTGGAACAATGTAAACAATCATTGAAGCAACTGAAATTATCGGAAAACAATGGTCATGATCGATTTTTCGTTATACCGGATGAACGCATCCAAGCTCTCGAAGATCTACTAAGTGCGTTTGGAATGGATGATGATAATTTTAATTTCCCTAGCCCCGTAAATATAACCGCCATTTGTAGTAATACAGCATTTGATGTCGATAATATTCAATATCTCAAAACTCATTTGGGTTATCAAGCTTGTCAAGTTGTGAAAAAAGTAAACGAAGAAGATGACCAATTGACTACGATTGCTCAAATAGTGCATCGAGAGCATAATTTCGATTGTGAAATATTTATTCAATTTGTTTTAGACAAGTATTCAAACACTAACGAACACATTCTTGAATTACTTCGCCATGAACGTGTTTCAACTTTAAGAGAGTGGGCCGATAAATTTCGATCAAATAGAAAAATATTTCTATATCATGCTTATTTACCACTCATTTCAACATTTGGCAATATTAAAATACAACCATGCGATATTGCTTCAGACGTCGAATATGGGCTCGTATATGTACCGTCTCGTACTCTCATAGATTATACACTAGGAAAAGATGAACCACATAGTTTATTTTTAGTTATTCGTCCAGGAGAAGACCGCATTCATAGTTTATTTACCGTGGTGCCTATCGAAATAAGTCATCTTCATTGGCAGCTAAAAGAATTTCCTCAAGATTATCCAGGACGAGCAAAAATTCTATTACGAATCGCCGAGTATTACATTGAGGAAGCTCGTCAAAATGATAAAAAGAATCATTTGTCAGGTAATATACGGAAGAAAGAAAAAAGTCAGTCAGTTGAAAGAAACAAGATGAATTTATTGAAAAATACATCTCAAGATCATTCTAACTTCATTGCTACTAGATTAACGCAAATAGCTGTTACAAAATTTTTTAAGTTTTGAGTTTTTAAGATTGTTTTCTTTATCTCTTTATTTAAAATAGCACTATGCTGTTGGCAAAAAGCGCAAAATTATTATACTGATATTCTTAGTATGAAAGAAACTGCAGCAAAACAGGATTTGGATTTAGCTGAAACAGGCTATTGTAAATGCTTACTTAAACAACATCGATATTCACGAATTAATGAACGCTTAAGCGCTCGCAATCGTATTTCGTCAGCTGATCTATGGTTGATATATGCCCAAGCACAACGAAATATTGGAGATTACGATGCAGCAAAGTACGGCATTCAAAAAGCTCTTGATCTACACTCACTCGATATCGATATTAAACGAGAAGAAAAAGCAATCAAAATGAAATACGAGCGGATAAACGTCACTAAGCGACTAGATTTTAATTGTCGCTCATCAAGTCTTGATGAACAACAACCATGGTACAACATTTTATCGATTGATGGTGGTGGAATTCGAGGAATTATTCCTGCTATTTGGTTGATGGAACTTGAACGTAAGATTCGACAGCCAATATCGTCGATATTCAATATTGTCGCTGGCACATCAACAGGTGCGATTATTGCTGCAGGACTTACGACGCCTTCACTGGACAATAAAACCATGCCGCGTTATCAAGCATTTGACCTAGTTGAACTTTATCGGTCAAAAGCAAGTAGAGTATTCTCTGGGGATCAAAGCACTATCAGTCGCCTTCGAACTTCTTTTTTGAAAGAGCCCAAATATATGGATACTGGTCGTCAAGCGTTATTCCAAGAGTATTTTGGCGACGCAACATTGTCGGATTCTATGAGTGAACTCATTATACCTGCCGTAAAAAATGAAGGAAACGTTACCGACCAATTTACACGACGCGCTAGTAAACAGGATCCAACAAACAACTTTCGTCTCACAGATGTACTCATGTGTACCACGGCTGCACCGACTTACTTTCCGGCCTACCGGTTCAACAGTACTGTCTATGTCGACGGTGGCGTACAAGCCAATAATCCGGCAATGATTGCTTATGACCACACTTTAAATTCTTATCGAAATTGTGATAGAAATCGTATTCGTATTTTATCCTTGGGTACTGGTGACTTTGTTTCTGATCCACTCAACCCCGAAGCCAATCGAAATCTCCTATTCTGGGCGAGAAACCATCAATCTGTATTTAAAATATTGATGGATGGTCCTCAGAATAATATAGATCTTCATCTTAATTCTGTTCTGGGTGACAACTACTATCGATGGCAAATATGGCTCGAAAATCCTATTGAACTTGATGATAAACAAGACACAACTATTGATCGACTAATCGACTTAGCTCATGGACACTTGGAAGAAATGGAAGCATATGATAATCGTCATCGACTTGGTTGTGTCATAGAAAACCTACGTTCAAAATAATAGAACTTGCTGTTTTGGTATGAGTGTTATTAGATATGCTCACAATAACAAAACGTCCAATATAAGACAATAAATAAAAACTCGACTACAGTTAAATGCGTTATGGCAACTGATGTCCTACGTTAGATTCACAGACGTCAAAACGAGGTCTTTTTTTACTGATCAAGTAACCTACTCTCTTTAAAAAAAAGGTGTCATATGGAGCCATTTATGGTTCTAGCGAAGATACGGAACCTTTTAAGGTTTCATTCGTTTATTAATAAACCATCGAGGGTTCTAGCTAGTTTAAAAAACCATGTCAGATAATAAATAGTTCCGGATGTTTAAAAGAGTTCGATATTGCACCATTTTTTTTAAGCTGAACCTTTTTTCCAAAGATGGCTCTAGCGCAAGTCGCTTGAACTAAGATAAATTATTTCTTGAACGCGACTTTTTTAATGTAAATCTCGAATAATTTGAC
>CAJNYU010002712.1:74460-89502 GCA_905331475.1 Rotaria socialis
CTTAAACTGTTTAATTCTTGAATTCACTGCTTCTACCACCCATCGTACCTTTGTTACATATTTCGACTGGTTTACTTCGGTTGTGGTAAATTGTCGACGGCCATTTAAAAAAGGCGGTAAAACTACATTCAAACCAAGACTTTCCATTATGTGAACTGAGTCCCGAAACCCTCTGTCCACAACAACAATGTCATCCTAAATGGAGGCTACTTAGTTTTTATACATCGTGCAGAATCTCTACTTTTTTCAACCAATTTAATATATTTTCCGTATTTCGATGCAGAATATTGTTCATGATAGAAGCATCATTATTTGCGTAATTTGAACAAAAAGGGTCAATGCAAGCGATGACATAGCAGGTGGTGGAAACAATAACCATCGGCTTCAAAAGCGATCGCTTCTTGTAAAGATTGAATGACTTACGTTGGAATTCGTTGTTTCTCGATTTCTAATGGAAAAACATGTCGTATTATATTCAGAAGAACGAAATCTTTTTCGTTACCTGAATATATAAATATGTTCCATCTATCACAACAATCGCTGTATTAGATTCAGCATCACACATAAGTCGCCGAGCCATTGTTGAAGTATGTTGATCGATAATTTCCTGTCGTGTGATATGATTGAATCCTAAATTGCTTGGTACAAATCGGGCCATCAATGCAGCTCGGACAGTTTTAAGAGATCGAGATACTGCTTTTTTGTCTGGTAGTTGGAATAACACAGCCAAAATATTAAGCGATAATCCAAGTCGAAGTTTACATAATAAAATGGCAAGTGCAGTTCTAATAGATCTATTGCTGGAATTACGAATATTAGAATGAAATAGATATGAAGCTAGATCTTCAAATTGAACTTTTGTTAAACTTGTTAAGATTTGATATTCATCATCGGATAAAGATAAAGGATTGTCAAAATCAAAGCGTTTTTGCTGTTCAAATAAGATTTGCCATCTACTTATCAGTAATTGTACATCACTTGAACTAAATCGTTTGCTTTGTATCGAGAACGGTCCAACTTTGTCGACCGCGTTCTTTGTCAATCGATCATCATCTAAATGTTGAGAACAACACCGAGCACCTTCAGGTATTAGAATATTTTTTTTCAAAAAAATAAGATCACGGTCTTCTGCTGATACTGTTCTTGAGTTTCTTTCCATATTAGCCGAACAAATGCAACAAGTTCTGTGAGTGAAAGATTCAATATAAACACATAAAAATAAATTGTGTCTTACTTGTGAGATGAAGTGGTGCAATTCATTGGCAAAGTGATAGTTTCCTGTGTTATGCCGAACGTTGAATTCGTATCGGATGTAATTGCTACCTTTGCTACATCAATAATATCTGAATCCATCGAGTTATTCTGATAAATTTGTGGAGAAGAAACAAGAATAGCAGTTTCAAAAAAAAGAATTTAAATACCTGATTCATATCCACATTATCGTCAGCCTCAGCCAATTCTTCTTCTTCAATACGTGATAATAAGTCACCAAAATCAGGATTCTGTCTTTTCCACTTGTAATAAGCAGATCGACAAGCATCACACACTTTTGTTTCACTTGAAATTGATTGCATTGTTTTAATTGATACAAATAAACGTAGACATGAAGACTTCGATAATCGAGCACTTGAGATCCGCTCAAAACGTGACCCACAGGGACAATAATAGTGCGGCATAATTCTTATTCAACTAACAAATGAATACTTTTCAACAGAAAAACACGATTATCCAGGCGCAGCGGGCGATTCCAAATTTTTTTCGTGATGAACAGATACGTTTTAACTCACACGTCTATGTCAAATGACTTCGCTACACTAACGTATAAAGATAATTCAACACGTGTTAAGCGTACACTTTTTTTCACGGATACAAGTTTTTCTTTCTTCTTTTCTCTTCAACGATATTTGCGTTCCGTTGCAACACTTACGATCACTTCTCTCATATTCCTCAGTAGCCGAATAACACATCCAGTACAGAAGAAAAAAACATCTCAAACAATATTGCAGCACCAACCACTTCTGGAAATAGGCATTTCATTTTTTCGTAGGAAATACTAGATCTGATCGAAATCTATCTTCTGATATAAAATTCATAATGGTTCCGATTAAAATCGAGATTATTTTCTTAGCCATTTCATCAGAGATCAGGATTATTTATCAAAAAATTTGATTTGTTCCTCTTATCATGACTCCCGGGCCAAGGGTTTTTTCGCGATTTTTTTGCATAAAACTCTAGATCTGATCAAGATCTAGTGAATGAGAAGTGCTAGAAGTTAAAAAGTCGGTGGATGTTAGACGTATTTAAAACGTAAGATAAGGTTAAATCCTCATGTTGAATATTAAAGTTCGAGCTGTCTGTGCCTACAAAACATATAATATATTGAACTGATTTTGCTATAAAACAATTTTTGGCATCGTTTTTGATAATTTTGGTAGAGAAAATCCCGATTCCTACAGGGGGCCGATTTCGGCTCTTAACGCCACCCGTCCTTTCTGAGTGTACGAAAGTACTTTTCAAAATCAAAGAGCGTCATGCCCTGCATATTTGCATGCTTTCTTGAACGGAAAAAAGTTCATCCGATTGTGATGGGAAACGGTCAAAATAACTAGGGATGGAAAATAGACCATTTTTGGACCGTGTTTGGTTCATAACTTCCTTAAACAAGCAGATTTCGGACTGAAATTTGTATCACAGACTATCTGCTCAAGGTCCAATATATCATCAGAATTTCAGTCCATTTGGACGTTCTTGGGCAAATATAAACTTTCGAGGGGTGGTGGGAAAGTGTCTTAAAACCATTATACTCCATCGTAAATCATCGATTAAAACCTTCTCAATAAGATTTTAATTTTTTGTTGATCGATTAGAGTTTTGACAATCGATTCCAACCAATGCAGTAGTCAATTTCTCGAAGACACCGATTACATCTCCTTAAATGTTTTTTATATTCGCTTTTGTCAACAAGATAATCCCAATACAATTTTTAAAAAGTGCATGATTTGACATACATGTAATTCTACATATACGCAACTTGGTCATATACGACTAAGAAACATGTGTCGGGCAAAATTAAACCTTACTATCTTTCAAATTCAAAATTTAAACTAAATATTTCAAATTCAAAGTAGTAGATATTCAGGTTTAATTTAACTTCGAAAAAAACTTGCTGTCTGCGCTTTCATATTATATAAGTTTTTCTTATACCTTGAAGATGTAGAGTACGCTACCTTTCCCAATATAAAATCAAGAAGCTTTCGAGAAGATGTAGAGTATGCTAGTTTTCCCTACGGTAGTGGATTTACAGTTCAAGAAAATATAGTATTTGCTAAGATTTTGTTGCAATATTTGTGAAGATTCAGTATCGTATGTGCTTAAACACTTTTGTTGGATACTGAAACCTGGTGCTTTGTAATGGAAGTAAGTTGGGTTATTATGTATGAATTTTATCGTTTTCTATCGTATGAAGAGATTGATGTCATGGTTAATTGTCACATTGAATGAGGGAACGCGAAAAAATGGGAGTTAGAATGAGTGACTTCAGAATATGAACTGTATGAAAAAAAATTCAACACAGTGATGAAAATGCACAATCTGTGAAAATGGCGACCTTCTTATAGAATTTGCAATTTTCTATCCTTCAGTTCAATCGTTTGTAGATTCATCAATCAGATTTTTACAGGTATAGAGTAAATTAAGATCACCTTTACGACTTGGTGATTACGAGAGACTCAAGATCGATTTATATATCGTCATAATATCTAGGTCATCAATGATGTTACTGCAAATATGATAGTTCAACGGTTGACTTCATAGAAAACGTTGACCTGAAGTGAACCGCAATCAGTTTTTATTGCACATTTCTTTTATTTAATAAATCGATTAAAATAAAGTCACATTTATTATATCAACCAAAGAAGAGGTAAAAAGAAAAAATGGTGCTATCCTATGAATTCGTGTTATTAGTGAATTCATCAAAATAATTGGCCATTTACCTATAACAATTTTTTCGCAGCATATTATTTACCACATAATTCATAAATCGAAATGAAAATCTCTTTTTCAAAAGAAGCGCCTCTTCGCGTACGAAATTTGCTTAGGTTTAATTTTGCCTGTGACAAATGTCTGAAATCTTATTCGAACATGATAAAATCAACCAAGATATGCTATTCAACGTAATTAACCTGCCTAACACTTATCATTTAAAAAAAATAAAAATTCATAGATATTTTAACGGAAAGCTGTCCTCTACATTTCATCATTCAAAGTCAAATGAAAAGGATTGTTGAAGAAATGAGCGCGATTTCTTGTAAGGATATAGAAAAAAATTTTCTTTTAACTAAAGTGAAAATGAGTTTAGGGTAATTGATTCCCATGCAAAACAAATTGCTGGAGAAGTCAACCCTAATATGATTTTAATTGATTTCTAATGTCAGGATTAAAATCGATTTCCAACTTTAATTGAAAATAATGAATAAAAATCGGCATTACTTGATTTTCTTTGGGTAAAAGTCATAAACAACTGATGAAAATCTATTACCTTGAGGTATTGATTTTAACTAGTGGAAAAAAGTCATGATTCATCGATTTCAGTCGCCCAATTTATCGAAATAAATCGGAATTATTGGATTTTAATCAATTATTCACCCTGCAAAATCAATTAAAATCATATTAGGGTTGATTTCTCCAGCAATTTTCTTACATGAGGAAGGCATACACAAAACTATTCATTCGCTCAGTTCATTAGCATTTCACTAATATCTCTATCCATCAACTGAAAAGCGCCCCTTTCACAAATCAGGATCATGAACATGGAGTATTTAGCAAAATAGATTCTTCAATTTATCTAAAATGTTGCATCTCTGTATACATTGTGTACTTCTGTCGTTGCCAAGTTTTTGCTCAAAAGTATCGAGTGCTTCATGTTTTCTGAAAACCTATCAAAGCACTGAAAGTGTTTCGGTCTTCTGAATTCCTCATGTCATGATACCCTGATGAGACTGTCTAAACTCTTCACTGATATACCATTGCCTACGATATTCAGCTTTGTGTCATATGCTCTTTGTATCAGATTACTGAGCAAACCACGAGTTTTAGAAAAATTTACATTTCTAACCGCAGACCACATTCTATGAAACCATGTTTCAGAATTCAGTGGTCTATCGGTGATACTACAAAGGGATATGTATTTTAAAAGCAACTTAATGCACGATTCTTAGAAATATCCTAGCTAACGCAGGGTTTTTAGAACCTGAGCGTGAAGTACGGAAGATATCTTTCATCTCCCAATACTTTTTGAGTCAATGCATCAATTCACCTGAAATTTCATGCGTGTTTAAAAGTTATTGGTTCTTTTACATAACACAATCTTATTCCAAACCATTAACTCGTGCAGATTTTCTCGAAAACTCCACAATAATAATTAAATACATTCATTTTCATAATTATGTTCATGTTCCTGATGACTTTCGATCTAAATTGTTTAGGAACCCAACACTTTTACATTCAGTAGATCTATAAAAAATCTGATTGTTTTTAACTTAGATCATAACAAGCAAGAGTCACCAAACACGAAGACTTTCCGAATTATTAAATATATTAGAGAACGTGAATCGTTGCACATTCTCGAACAGATATTGTATAAATCTAAAAATTACACAAATTCTCACTGATACAAAAGTCTAGCTCATATCACTAGGCACATCGCAAGATATTGATCCCTAAAGAGCAAGAAAACATCACTCCGATGTGATTTCATTTGAGTATGCCTTTAAGAACGCAAGGATTACCAGTTGTCGTTCTTATAAACGTTTTGCTCTGTACTGATGCATCATGATCTGAAACACGAGAACTTTTCTAGTACATTGATATTATCTGAGTAGCTTTTCCGTGAGTTCTCGACAATACGCTCTTCGTTGCTCGTCGGCGTCATGCAAGGGCGCAACTCACGTCTAACTAATATTATCAGATACTTCCAAGGCACAGGTATACCTTCATAGCTGCTAGTACTCGACGACTTTTACGACCTCAATTTTTGTGAATATTAAGAAGGCCTGACAAATTTCAATGCTGATTGACAGCGAATGATATGCATTAAACTATAGCGCCACTTGCTTCCTCTAATCTATCTCTATCGGTGGATTTTTCTGAACGACCTTTGCTTTCTTGCGAGATGGATTCACTCAACTCTGAGAAGCTGTTAAAGTCTTACAAAGTGTAACTGGGAATTAATTAAAGCTATCCCGTCCTCTGTGAAGTAATTATGTTGTGTTCTTATCTATTGATCCTTGAGTGGAAAATACCCAATCATTTGCCGTAAATCTCAGATTTTCGACCTGTATATATATAGAAAGGAAATCGAAAGCCGAACTAAACCATCTGTGGTATCATCGGGTTACACAAACATAAAAATTCATGTAAACTGTGTAGCTCAATCTTTGCAACCAATAAAAGTTAGTTAGACTCCATGTTCGCATGTTAAAATCCAAGCACTTTCCCTCTTTCTGACATTAAGAGTGGTTTCTAGCAGTTTCACTCTCTTACTCTCTCACGCACAGGATCATCCATCATTCCAATGAGAACAAGCTGACTTTCGCGTTCTGCGAATATCAATAGTCCGCTCCTTCATAATGGAAATGTCACATGGATGATGCCCAGCACTCCTACAGCTACTCATCAAACCTTTTTAGTAAATGAAGAATAGAAGCTGAGATTTTTTCATCTTCCGAAATCTGATTGACCAGTGTGAGTACCATGGTGGCACCTGATTGACGGGCCATCATGATCCCCCTATCTCACCATTCAAGATTGTGATCCCGTTAAGACCTAAACCACGATTAGTCGGATTCTCGAAATCTGATTGGTCAAAATGCTTGGGTGTGAGGGGAGAAGATAGGATGAGATGTAGGATTGTTCCTGGCATTAGGTATCGATGAGGTAATAGTTCGGGTTACCGATAGTCAGTGTTTTTCATTTTAAATTCAATATGTAAGAGAATGTTTTCTTACCCAGAGCAATCAAGCAAACGAACGCCTTTTTTCATATGATGCTCCTTACAGTCGAGGGAATAAATGCTTCGACTCTGGATAATAATAGTAGTCAAGCTATCATCAACAGAATAAAACAAAACCGAGTAACATTAATTGATCATGTTCTCTGTTTCTCACAAAACAAGTAACGCGGCATAAGTGCCGCTGACCCTCTACTGAAAGCATAGAATATTTTAAAAGCGTTATAGACACGTTAGTTCCAGAGTCTTATAACTTCACGTACTGATCTCTCCACACGATAATCATTAATCAAAAACCTGGTTCTAAAATACCAGATATAATTATTCTCATGGAAGAACTACGCTTTAACTTTCTTCATGCCTCTACTAGAACACCACATTAAAATATAATTTTTAATCAGCTTAATCCTCGCCCATCCAAGAGTCCTAACTAAACAGACCGTATCGATATGGCATTATTCAATTGGTTTCTGTGGTACGAAAGTTGATTTTCACCAATATTATGTTAAACGACTAGTCGTTCGTCGGCGCCACTCACGGCTAGCCGTTACCATGTTATATTATACTTTGTAGATGAAATTCGCATATCATACAGATCATTTACATCACTTTGACTTCTTTCAAAAGCCTGTTTCAATGAAAACTGACGAAATACTATCATTCGATAACATACCAGTGATGCGCCTGAAAGTCCGATTTTCTCACTGTTTTCTTCGACTGAAGAACCGACTCAGTAGACAAAGAACAAGCCAACACCAAAACATTAATCTATAGATCTGTGCTTGAACACCACTTTACCAAAAACGTTTTTATTCAGCGGTTAGTCGTTCGTCGGCGCCTCTCGGGGGCGCCACTCACGGCTAGCCGCTTCCACTATGGATCAAATATACTTTTGCGATCAACCTCTTTTTTTAACAACTTCTATGATCGCTGCTTCAGTTAATTATAGAAGATTTTACCTTAAAATGAATGAACTCTGACGAAAGACAATGGAAACCAGCTGCTATCGCGTCACATCTCTTTTGCATTCATTTCCACTTCTCAATAACCCTCTCAACCTTTTGAGATAAATTCCGCAAGGTTTCTGGCTACATACGAAGCATGGATGTGGCTCTACATGTACTATAATATATTTCTAAATTCCATGATTCTCACAGCTAACTCTTGGTAATTTCTCAATTAGTAAATGAAATTGTGACGATTCCTCATATAAACCAGATATTTTCATGCAAACTACGCTATGACTTAAAGTTTGCACTTCCTCTGAAATATTGACACTTTGTTGAAACATTTCATGAATGGAATCTGACTGCAATAGTCCGCACAGCCACGCAGCCTCTTAATTATTTTTTATCATGCGAACTAGTAGTACACTTCCCACTTGAACGGCTAGCCGTGAGCTATAATGTTATTTTTATTTATCTGTGAGTAATGTAATGGTAAATGCATGGCCTTGAAAGATTTCATGATTTCGAATTCGCATCAGCAAACGAGACTAAGGCAACTACCCAAAATGAAACGTCTGCTTCCATAAGTTACGAGGCAACGTTGTTAATATTTATTCAACTGAAATACATCTGATTTTGTGCATGAGAAAAGACGACGACATACACTAATATCTACTGTAACTAGGGAAAACAAGATCATTTAGCAAATATAATATCGCTTCACGAAAATAAAAGAATACTGTTTTTCACAAAAAACCCGAGTGAAACATATTCAAAAATATCAAAACCAACTGGTGTGTAAAACAAGTTTTTTCACTACAATTGAACACTAAAAGCTATGAAAAAATCATGCCAAATTCGAGTTTCCCGACCCCAGTAACCTTTGATCAAACTTTATGAAAAGTCATTTTTTCACTAAAAAATTGAGGATTAAAAAATTATGAAAAACTAATGCCAGACTCGAGCTCCGCGATCACGATTACCTTTGGTCAACCCTTATAGAAAACTAATTTTTTTCTAAAAAAGTCTCTCTCTCTCCCTAAAAAAAGTAAAACGCAAAATTTCAGAAAACTAACCACAGATTTGAATTCTTCGACCCCGATTTACCTTCGGTGAAACTTTATAAGAAGGTTACTTGAAATAGCTCAAAAAAACATTTTTCTGTTCTGTGCGAACGAACGGACACACACACACACACACACGAACAAACACATTTAACTCACTTTTCGTAGTACCCTCCTTTCAGTAGAGGGAATTAAAAGAATCATGCAATCACCTACGATTACTAAATCCTACAACAAATTGATTAAGCTGACAAACGTTTTTGAATTATCCTCATCGTTCTTTCTTCTCTACTCTATCTATTTCTCAAACTATCCTTTTGGCATTTTTAAAGTGATTTCTCTCTCTATTTTTTAAAATATTTCATTTCTAACCTAGTTGACTATGTCGTATATACTTGATAAAAATGTTTTTCTTTATCAGCTGCAGGAGCGAAGTTCGCGTATAGCCTTAAAATAAAGCTTTATTCCCTCGACTGAAACGAGGGTATTACGAAAAGAATGTTACGAAAAACACATAAATGCGTTTGTCTGTCTGTTTGTTTGTGGCAGGTCAAAAAACATATATCAGAGGTTGGCTTACTTTTAGGTTTTCCGATATTTTGAAAGCACTTTACTATAGGGCATCGAGGGCGGTGAATCCGAATCCGTAGGCCATTTTTTGGCCGGGCTCTTATTGGTTGGTTTTCGACCAATTAGAAATCAACTTTCTTATTTTGGGGGTAGTGAGGACCATCATTGAAAATTTGAAATCAGATGTTATTGGCGTACTTCTTACTGACTTGAAAACTCTCGAACCAAAAATCAAAAAGTTTTTGGTGATAGTTAAAAAGGTGGTGATATCATCGAGAACGCATTTTCCTATGCTTTTGTCTCAGTCTAGCGAAGAAAATAACAGATGTTTAACATCGAGTTTTGTTTTACAGAGAAATGATGTGATCAAGTCTTTATATATTTTTTTAAGTCGAAATATCTTTAAACATGTGTTTACTCTCCGCAAGACTTTCTGCTAAAGTTCTATTTGGAGGTGCTAATACATACCAACGATTCATTCAGTGAAACTGGAGTACATATTAATAATAGATAGTTAGTTACCTGGGGTACAATTTAAGAATAGATAGTTAGTTACCTACGATAGAATTTAGAAATATCAGAGATTTATTCTGATAATATTTCAATATTTGAGTCGAAATTTTGAGACAGGATTGACTTAAATGAGATAAAAAGTTGCCTCTTTGGTGGTTTACAGGTAAGAAGAGCAGCAGCTAGTCGTTTGGGGGGGGTTCCTAACGACTAGCTGCTGCCAAGGCAGGTTTATTCCCTTGACTGAAGAGAGAGTTATACGGAAAAAACACGTTGGTGATTAGGGGTGGCACTTTCAGTATATGACACTTTAAGGAAAGTATTAAAGTTAAAGTGTTTTTACTTTAACTTTAATGCTTTAATTAAAGTAGTTTACTTCGACTTTATTTTTCAAAGTTAAAGTGAATTCTGTTTTTTACGTCTATAAGTACCCAGACTAGTTGATTAATGCCCGCTACAACCTCTGCAACGTATAAGACGTGATAAAAACGAAAAAAGTAGTTTCAAGCGACTCTCAATAACTTTATAGTTTAAGATTAAAGTATAAACTTGTTTAAAGTCTGTCCTAAATTACTTTATTTTTCATGTTGTCGTCTTTCTATGAGTTTCAGAGGGTCTAGCGAGCATCAGTCTATCATTCATGGCAGCTATAAGCATAAAACAGAAAATTCACTTTGACTTTAAAAAATAAAGTTAAATTAAACCACTTTAACTGCAATGTTGAAGTAAAGTTAAAGTGCCACCCCTAGTTACAACACAAAAATAGTACTTACAAATTCTAGATATCGCATCCACAAGTAATTAGTTACTTGGAAGAAGTTCAAGTCCAGAGCAGCCCTATTTTTATGAAAAACCAGATTTTCAAAAGCTCATCCTGATAGAATGAAACGTCATGAAGAGTTCCAAATTTCAGGAACGATAACACTATAGTAGGTCTGTCTATAATAAAAAGGTTAGAGCTGCAGATTATGCCAATCAAAAGTAATGAATTACGAAATTTAACGAAAATTGTGATTTTGTGTATTTAAAGCGCTTCATAAAATCTGAACAACTAAGTATTTTTCAACAAAACTTTTATGGGTAATATAAATATTTGTGATCTATCTTTGTAGAAAACTTCAGCTGGATCGATTGATCCGTTTGTGATATATTAGAGGAGTACGACCCCATTTTAGTAAATGATGGTTTTTAGACATACAGGTTGATTCACTTATTTTTAGTAGTTTTTCACAGTCTGTTGTATTTTCAGGAAACATCAGTAGTTTTTAATCTCTATATGCTTAGGTAGAGCACTGATTACACTATCTGACTGCATAGTTTTCGTTTGATTTATTTCGCATTGTAATAAGAAGGAGAGCCAATTTCAAAAAGCATATTAGAAAACGTTCTTTTCTGTAAAATTTCTAGATATGTTTCTCGAATAAAATGAGTGCTCATTACTTATTGGGTAACAAAACATTTTTAACTTGATATAGCCTGATAGATAATTTATTTTTCTATCAGACTATCTGTTTTTAATTGAATCTATTTACCAGTTTTGCCGAAAATTTAGTGGATTTCTCAGGAGGTTTTTTTTATAAAACTGCATTTATTGACGGTTGTTTAACAAATTATAGGTAACTAATCATTGCAATCTCTCCCATTAATACATGGTTGAATAGACCAAGAGTTACTGTATGAATTCATCTTATTTTAATCTAATTTAGTTATATGGTTTATAGGTAAATTTGAGATCATACGAATTGTATCGAAAATCTAGTAGTGCAAAAATGTCTAAAATTTCAACAGTAAAATCTAATTTTCTCTTTCAATTTAAAACAGCTTCATTTATTAATTTGTACAACCTTAAGCTGGGCAGATCTATATAATCTAAAACTATTTTTGCATCAATAGAATTTGATCTAAGTAAAATATGCGAGTGCAAAAGTTCTATTTCAGCAGTTTTAGAAATATTTCAGCATTCTCATTACAATGCGAAATAAATCAAACGAAAACTATGCAGTCAGATAGTGTAATCAATGCTCTACCTAAGCATATAGAGATTAAAAACTACTGATGTTTCCTGAAAATACAACAGATTGTGAAAAACTACTAAAAATAAGTGAATCAACCTGTATATAGCGTTGCTGTAAACCTTTCAGTCGAGGGTTAAGTGAATCGCTCAGCGATGAGCGTTACTTGTTTATATATCAGTTTTTAGAGAATTAAAAGCTGTACCACATCTCTGAAATCCATCTTGGCCCGCGCTGTTTGACAAAAATCCCGCAGTCACTACTGAAAATAACAGGGGTCATAAACTGTAAAATAGCGACACTTTTCGATAATATTGACACATGGATTTTTTTTACAGAAACACTCAAAATAGATTGAAATACCTTACATAGATCAATTTTGAATGCTCTATCTTTTGGTATATTCAAAAGTCTATTTGGATGCTTAAGTGACCCACAATTTGGAGAAGTATTAAGGGTACCATTTTTTATAATTTTTGAGAAAAAGTTGTTGGTGCTCCAAAGTCACTTAGAGCTAACTTTTTTTTATGATACGACTAAAAACACTAAAAATTTGGATCTCGTGGTTTTAGATCATGCCCTTTCAGATGAATATAAAAATTCCAAAATCTAAAATTTTCATAATGCCGCTGATATTTGACACCCATACGGACGCTCTCTTAAGCAGCCTTTTCGACTCCGTATGCGGAGTAGTGTTTACTGTACCGTTTCGTAATGCTGTTAGCGATCCGTTCTTTTACCGTACCACTTATAAGGTGATTGTGGGGATCTGTTATGGCAATTTTCATCTGTCTAGAGTCAAAACAATATGTTGGTACCTATTTATACTGAATTATCAGCAGCAGTCACTAATAGCGTTAATAATGGATGCACTTGAACAAGTATCGATTGTAGTGACACCTATTCAAGTTTTGCATTCCATGATACATATTGTAGTGTCAAAAAACAAGTATATAAATGTTAATTATGCAGAGCCCTATTAAATTACATGTACCAAATACTATTGGTCTACTATGATATAAAAGCAATTTTATCATTTGTCAATATAGTGCTACCGTTGCGAAAGAAACCCACTACTCATTTATTAGTTAGCTTCGATGAAGTGGAGTAGCTCATCCTTAGGTTGCAAACTAACTTCGATTATTCTGACGTCAGAGAATATAGAATTTAACACCTTTTTGTATCGAATACTTAAAGTTACATTTGATTCTATTCTTTTCCCTTGGACTATTCTAGATCTAAATAACTGTAATTATAATTACTCTTGTGTGCATCATATGACTCATAATATTGAAAACCAACAAAAAATTATCATAAATTCATTATTTTCGATTTGGAATTTATCGATCCCCAACGCAGTATTAATAATTTATTTTCGTACTCCAGCTATGCGTCTTATATTAGATAATCTTTTAATTTAAATAAATAAACAGTTAACATGCATGATACGAAAGTTATACTGTTGATATAAGGAAATAGATTTTAATGAAACTCGTGGGAGAAATAAATCTAGTCAGAAAAATTAGTTCTGACAGTTAGAATTAGGCCATCTGAATCACTATCTAATTAAATACAGAGAACATTTAGATAAATCCTAATCAGACAGTAATACGGACTATTATGATCCGTGGAGGGTGTGAAGTTGATACGGTCCATATTACTGATTCCATGCTAACGGATACTTACGGGCCGTTAGCGATCAGTATAGCATCGGTATGCCGCCATATATTATGCTTAAGTTCAGCGACAACATTTCGAAAATAGTCAGTAAACGTTATCTGTTTCACTTGACTTGGGAAGGTTTTCTGCGTGAGATTAAGTTCAATACCGTCATATGTGCTACAAAAGTTCATGCTTATCCTCATTGATTTTTACTACAATTAGTATCTATACGGTTATACTGTAAAAATACCGAGAAGAAAATAAGATTTTGCTTACCAAATGGTTGTAGGATACGTCTATTTGGTAAGATGAATCGGTAAGTAACTTTTATATGTATAGTTTTTGGTAGCTTTCCCTTTTTCCCACGTAGATTGAATGAATCGACCAAGCGAGAGTACTTTTTATTCAACGGCTTAATTTATATATCGTTACCTTTAATTTTATGCATAATACATGCCCATGTAATACTATCTCCGTTCTTCGATGTGACTTTTTTCTTGGTGGCAATAATCGAACCGATGGGTATTCTTTCATTGCTCTTCATCAATTAAAGATGAGTCGGAAAGGTAGATCCGAATCGTAATATATTTTTCACTTTCGTAAACCTTGAGTGTTTGTACAGCATTAATATTGTTGGTTTCTCGTCTAGAAACAAATACAAACTGTTAGACCAGAATAAAAAAGAGTCATTGGAAGTCTTCAAGTAAAGTGACAATTGTACAAACACTTCTGGTTCAGGTGTATACGTGCCGAAGTGAAGTGCTTCAAGACCATTATCTGATATGCTTTTTAACCATTCTTGCAAAAAGGGGGTGAGTGTGGGTGCCGTTTTTCCGACGAAAGCGTCACCGCTACAACAACACTCACACGCTTTTTTTCAGAGAGTAAAATTAAGTGGGTTTCTTCCAACATTGATTTATTTACCAAACCAATCAACCATGATATTTATGTGAAGTAGACAGTAACTAACGAAACATATTTCAAGCTGACTCATTGAAAATGCTTGTTTTTTTTCTCCACTTACAATCATCTAGGTGAATCAATGAAGGATAGTATTTTCATCAAGTGCATGCAATTTTATCCGTGTGGCACGCTTATTGTCCAAAAGTTGGTTCTTTTAATGGTCTCCATCGTTTTCTCTTCATTCTTTTGCTTGGTATAACAATGAGAAAAATATTCACATTATGTTTACATATATGATTTGCAGAGCTGTAGTCAATTTTCGCACCGTATTTCTCATGAATGAACGAAATTGTAGCCATCTGATTTCA
>CAJNYU010002713.1:0-50759 GCA_905331475.1 Rotaria socialis
CCTCTACTATTGAAAATGAAAGTAGTTTTTCCGATTCATTTCCATACGACTGAAGTAAATCTCGCTATAGAAAAGGTGCTGCGGGTGCTGAAGGTGCCGAAAAGGTGCTGAAGGTGCTGAAAAGGTGCTGAGGTGCTGGGGGTTCCAAACCTGCACTTTCCCCCTTGAGAAACAGTCTTGAATGACGTCGTTGACTTTGCGAGAAAAAACTGCTCATGATCCGAGCTGACGAAGAGCGGCGAAAAACGACGGCCGTTTTTCACTGTTTTAGGCACTTGACGCGTCCTTTTTGTTGGTGTGAATACTCGAACTGGAAATTTCTTGCCATACAAGAGTAGAACGGAAGAAAAGAAAAATGTTGCACCGCCAAAGAATCGTAACGTCGGCAGACGTCATATTTGTATTTGATTTTGATTTTGATTTAAAAAAGAGAACGCATCGGCATTACCGTTGTTATTTTTGGCTGCTCGTCGATAACACATAATTTTGAGCGAAGTTGAAGAAAATATTTCTACTCTTTTTACTTCTTACTCGGCATAATAGTTGCAAAGTAACACTCTGCACGTAAGTAAATTTCAACACACGGTAAGAAAAGCGAGATATGACGACGGAAGGATCCAACGGTGATGATAGTAATTCAGAGAATGAAAATTTGCCCAGTAGCCCTACACCATTGTCGACTGAAGGGGCGGTTCGGACATGGCCTAACAACATTTTCAGAAAGGAGGACGAACATATCCTTCAGTTTTTGGAAGAAGTATTTTGTAACAAACGACAAAGACTTTACTTTCCAGAAAACACTTTGGGTAAATGCAACACTGAATTGGATCGCCAATGGAGTGTTCAGTGGCGTTTCTTCAGTCCTCGTCTCGATCCATACGTTAACACACACGACATGGTTTTTCGTTTTCTTAAGAATCGCTTTTGTGGAATATCCACTCCGATGAAAATTGAAGGTGTCTCTCCACGTCGTATCATCACTGCTGAGCGAGGAGCGATAGAGATGTCATATACACTGTGTACCAATGGCGCAACATTAGGGAGCTCCAATCAATTCGGTATTAGGCGAAATTCTCTCTGGTGGCTTCTTAATCAAACTGAAGCCGTTAACTTGAATGGGACAAATATTCAATACAGGTATGAAATCGAACGAATCCGTAGGAATCACATGGGAAACTATAGGATGAATGGAATTCGTACGTACGACAATATTTTGCAATTCTTCCTCACTCTAGCTGCAAATCAAGATCAAGAAAAAAAGTTGGCGAGCATGCTCTTAGGCTATGCTAAGACAGGAAAAGCTATCAGGAAACAACAAATGGTGGATGCTTTTCGGGAAGTTTCTACTAACGAGGTGGATAAGTTTAACATACAAGCATATCACATCATGGTAAAGGAGGTCGCTCGACGCATGTGTGCCGAAAAAGAGTATGATCTTCCCGTAGCCATTGTTCAGGCACGAGCGTTAAAGCTTGTTGAATGTGGAGAATTGACGTTAAAGGAAGTTTTCCAGCTCGACGCGGATTATGGTGTTGTTACGGCCGAAAACGTATATCTCAACAACGACGATGCAATAGAAAAGGTGAAGAGGATTAATGATTTGTACAATCGAACATTTTTAAATAGCCGTGAGAAGAATCGAAGAGAGCTGCATCAAGAGTTGCGCGAAACATATTGTGACATCTCAAACAACGATAGCAGTGACTATAGTGACGATGAAGAACGTGGCAATGATGATAGTGACAAAAAGCAGCCGAATAATCAAGACGACAGAGAATATACTACGGTACAAAAACAGTTAGAAGAATCAAAGATCTCTGATTAGCATTGATGCTTTACTTTCTTGTTCGCACATTTGTTAGGAATCAGTTTTATCTATTTTTATCGTCTCATCTATATAAACCGTAATGTGCAGACAATACATTTCGATGACTTTTCTAATTATTACTTTAGTGCATTTTGAAATTTTCTGTATTATTGATTTTTCTCTCATTCAATCGCCGCTTTTCTTCTCTTTTTTGAGTATTTATATTCCTATATGTAATTAAATATATATGCACACGCTGTTCGCTTTCTTTAACGTTGGTTTTCGCTCCTTTCATCATGTCGTTTATCAGATGTAGTTTCTGTTGTTTTATTCTTCCTTTCTCTGATCAAAAACAAATTCGATTCTCATCTCTGTATTCCTTCATGAACATGACTTCTATATATGGCGACTTGGCAACCAGAGATTCTTTTATAAACCATCACAATTGCTACTGCTCGCGCTATGGTCGAACCATTTATACATATAACTGGCAATCGTATGGTTCGAATGATTGGGAAAAGTTTTCTTCATCTTTACATTGTCATGAGAAGTATTATCAACGAGACAGAAAACCGACACTTAGTGATTACAGCTCTTCGTGCAAAACGTTTCAAAAAATTGTTTCTATTTGTTAATCAAACTAACCACCGAAATCTACGTATGAAGTCATCAAGAAACTTCGTTAAAATTATGTAAGGGATATGTTTCTGCGAAATCAAAGAATCGCCAAAATCCTTTACTGATGTGACCAACTATTTTACTAATAAAACGACAACATAAAGATTTCTAAGCGATTCCTTCTAAGGGTGTGGGTGTGGGTGTCGTTCTTCTCTGAACTTATACTGACACGACACATCTACACTCACACCCTCAAGCATCTCTCCACAGATCGATGATCAAACAGATAACAATCAACATGATCCAATTAATCAAGGAAAAGAAACCAAACGGGATAGATGTCTCATGTTGCACTTTACATATGAAAATAGCCTTGTACCTTATAAAAAGGATATTCATTATAGGTTGCACAAAACACCAATTAGAGATAAAAGATCAATTGTAGGAACACGCAACACTGCAAACGCTACAAAGCAAATGGACACGAAACGTTCACTGATTGGATTAACACTACATATCAAAACCAAAGTAAACATGGGCTAGTGTCACGTTTTCTCTACATTGTTGAATTAAGTTTTAATTATAAATAAAAGAAAAGAACTAACCGAACTAAAAATAAAACGCGTCGCAGGTTGTTTGACTCACGCCCTCACCCAGCCACCCAGAATGGCATTAAAATGAGCGAAAGAAACAATAGCGAAGAAAAAATGTCGGACATAATAATAGCGAAAAATAAAATGTCAATCATATGCAAATAGCGAAGAGTATACTTTCCCGTAAATTAAAAAAAACATGTTTTTAATTCCATACTGATATTTTATTCCTCCGTTTTCTTGTGTTATCTATTTTCTCTGACTAGCGCTTTTCGTTAATAGTATCATCGTAGAATCTAGATGAAGGAATGAGCAAGAAGAAAGAAAAAAATATATAAATAAACTAAAGATACGCCATATCGTGTTTTCGTTCCTTTGTTTTTATCACACATCAATTGTTGTTAATTTAGTATAATTTTTGAAGGCATCTAATACAAGCAGCGTATCTTTTACTATCACTAATAAAGGCAATCCTCTGCTAGTTTAAAACGATTTTGCATATCGAGTAAAAAATGAAACAGTATTAAAAAAATATTGGATTTGAGAAAGAAACAGATACAATACGTATATATATATATGCTTATATACACAAAGCTTTTTTGAAATCGATGATGATCAATTAGTAGATGACTTCTCACTCGCCATAGTCAAGCGAAAGAAATAAACTTTTTGCATAAAGTAATATTTTCTTTGTATTAATTTTATAACTAATTATACTTCATTCATTTCATTTTTTGGTGTATTTAAAATTTTATAAGACAATAAAAAATCTTCATCTTAGCATCTAAAACTATTAAAATTAAATTTTTCGGCAGTTTATATTTCGCTATAAATGCTTTCGCTATTTTATTCATTCGACATTATTTCTTGTGCTCTTTTTTATTCGGTGTTTTTTCTTTCTGTCATTTTAATACATACCGCCATCCACTCTCCCATCCTTCAAGCTCTGATAGATAATTTAAGTTTGTTTCTGATTAAAATTCTTTGGAACTTCTTATCCTACATTACCTGTTACACATATCGACACAGACAACAACATGCGTTTCTACGTTGACATCACACACACTTCGTAAACGAGCAATATCACTTTTCGAAACAAAAATATGCAGTCTTATCTTGCGCCCATAGTGACTAATTATCTCTTTGCTTTTTTTTCGTCCCCAGGTTTTTCTACTTTTTTATATGTACAGGCCCAAATTCATGTCGATGGGGATGACTATTAGAGGTATGTCGTTCACATACCTTCATATGGCTTTGACTATTAGTATTTGGGTGCTCTGTGCGCACCCTTTTTCTTTTCACCTTTCTCTCTTCTTCGCTATCTCTCTTTGCTTTTTTTAAAAATTTCATTCCACTAAGCGAGAGGGTAGAAAGGAGTTGAATAAACGTGACTCTCACATCTGTGCACTTTCAAACATGACCGAAACGTAAGTTAGCTTGTGACGGTAATTCTTATATTTATAAAGAGAATGCTACAGTCAAGTTACAGTCTCGAAATCTCTGTGGATCGTCTACAGTACGCTATTGATGCTGCTTACATTCACTAGTGCTTATTCGATCATCTCTACTACAAAGGATTCTACTGGTGAGTAAGCTTTTCTTTTTATCAGACATTAAAGCGTCGAACTTTTAATGAGTGTTAAGATTGTTGAATATATAGAAGGTCGCATATCTGTTACCGGGTCAAAGTTTAACGACCAAAGATCAGAGAAAAAACGTATGTGAAATGTACACGGAATCTTGCTCGTAGTTTATATTCAATAGTCTTAGTTTTAAAATTATGCAGAGAATAACCTGATAATTATTCATTTATAGACGACTATGCCAAAATACTGGATATTTGTGAGAGTATCAAAAACAAGATTAGCTCTGACTCAGAAGTATTCTATTGGCCCGACCCAAGTTACATTGACGATATCAAACACTATGCCACGACGTCAACTACGCTCCCAGCTTGCAGTGTCGAACCCGCAACGTCTGCTGACGTGGCGACCATTGTAAGTGAAATTACCATATATCATAATCTGGAATACTGTAAAAGTTGATATCTAGATCAAAATTATCCGTGAAACCCAAGTTCCCTTTGCTGTCAAAGGTGGCGGACATACCTTGAATCCTGGATTCAGCTCGACAACGGGCATTCACATCGCCATGCGGCGCTTTCACAAAGTCATTTATCATGCCAACAATCAGACAGTTGATGTAGATTCAGGACTCATCTGGGACGATGTGTACAGCGCACTTGACCCCTATAATGTCAGTGTCGTCGGTGGACGCGTTTCTGGTGTTGGTGTTGCCGGATTCACTCTGGGTGGTGGTTATTCATGGAAATCAAACCAATTTGGACTCGCCATCGATAATGTTCTTGGATACGAGGTAACGAATTGAATATCAGAAGAGTACTCTCAGTAATGTTGACACTAAATGCATGATTTTAATTATGAAATCGTTTTCATGTTTCCATATACGTTTGACAGCTCTTTCAAATTTTCCGACTCCTTTTTGCCATAGAACTATTCCAATGCTATGGGAGACTTTGAGACACTATTCATCTCATTTCGAATAATTTGCATGCACTCTGAATGTTTTTAATCGATTAATGCTGAGATCAACTGAAAAACGAGCTACACTTCTCGATGAAACCATGTCCATTTTATACTTTGTTTCTAGCTTGTCAGTCCGAATGGTACAATTGTATACGTGACTAATGACTCGTATTCGGACATTTTTTTCGGCCTGAAAGGTGGTTTCAACAATTTTGGTATCGTCACTAATTTCAAATTGCGTGCTGTACCACAAACCCTAGTCTATGGTGGCCTCCTCATTTATGTTGATATACATAAATTTGACCACATCTTAACAGCTTTGGTTAACTTTCACAATAATAACAAAGATCCTAAAGCGCAACTGTTGCCCTCGTTCTTTCGTCAGGCAGGACTTATCTGCTTTGCTCTTACTGTCTTCTATGACGCCCCGACAGCTCCCAAAAGTACCTTCGATGAGTTTATGAATATCTCTCACGTCGGCGTTCTCAAAACTCGATCATTTCTTTCATTCATTAAAGCGGTACCCGTCTTCGTTACCGAAGGTATGCGGTGAGTCACTATCTATCATCATTAAAAGTGAATTCTAGGAAATATCTAATTGTCTCGAAAAATGACTGTTCAAACATATCGAGACTTGTAGAACAACAGCTTAGTTGTTCACATAGAGTCATATGAGAATAGTTTGAGCGTAGGAATATGATTCTAGTTTTCATCTAATAGTATATAAAGTTCTTTTCCGAAATATAAAAATTATGAAAAATACAATCTGAACCTAAACTAATGGCGCAATAGTGACTTGTATTATTATTCATTCCAGAAGTCAAGACACTGGATAATCTTTTTAACAACGCGTTTATATGAGGATCAGTATAAAGACCTGCCAGGGTGGAAAATGCATCTTGTAGATCTTTCAGTTTTCTATAGTATAAAAAACTATCTAACTTTTTAAGCATCTAGGAGTTAACAAAAATTGAGGTGCAACTTTCTAGTATACAATAGGCTCGAACGGACGTAGAGTGGTGAATGAGACTATCATTTAAAAAACTGTCACAGTTTAACGCACAAAAAGTATCTATTTCTTGTGTGAACCAATTTATTGAATATATAGAGCAATAGTTTTTCTCGTGAACATTGAAAAACCATGATCCTTCCTATCTCTTAGTTGTTATATTAGTTCCAGAATGATCAGCGTACAAAACTGCGGTCAATTTATTAACGCTTTATTAAGCTCGCTAAATATTATGGAGTTTAAGCAAACAGTAGCTTCAGTTTTGAAAACTTGATATTACTTCCAAGTATGATTATTTCACTGAATTTTAATCCTACAATCTATAGCTAATATATGAGAAGAAGGTCATATTAGCGCATTTACTCTAGAAGATTATCTTTTTTTTGAAGTAAATTAAATATTTTTTATACTTGACTGCGTGTCAGAATGTATACTATCATAACTTATCATTATTAGTGGCCGCTTCCATACAGTCTCAGTCACAAACCTGACTACTCGATTGCTTCAAGAACTCAAGAACTTGACCATTTACAATACCGCAAAGTTTGACTCCAGACAGAGTTCACTCGCCGTATTCACGGCAGAGCCATTTCTGTCAACATATTTCGACAAATCACAGGGCGGCGCTTATCCACATGTCTCGTCGGCCACTCCCCTTCTTCCCGTTCTCGTCCAGTTTGGCTGGGAGCTGCCCGAAGACGATGAGTTTTTTATCAATGAGATCAAATTAACGGTAGACTCTATTATGCAAGTGGTACTCAACGAGGAGAAAAATGACAATGGCACGGTACAGATTCGTTATCCGAATTATGCGCTGGAAACTACTCCTCTATCGGAGATGTACGGTGACAATGTACCACGCCTTCAAAGCATTCGCAAAGCATGGGATCCTGACAATGTCATGAACCTGACTGGCGGATTCAAGTTTTAAGAGAACTAAATAAAATATCTGACTTCTTTGTCAATGTACTTTTTGCATGTATTGTTCTAAACCCATAATTCCAATAGTTATAATGCGGTCTAACGCATTCAGACAATATTTTAATCTTATATTTTGTGGGCTTCCATAAATTGAAATGCTTCTACGAAAGCGATATAAGTTAGCACAACATGTTTCAACGCTTGCTCAAGCAGTCGTTTCATCAGACAATTGTTTCATGTCTCGGATAAAAACATACATGTTGAACTTGAATTCAAGTATTGTATCAAGGCAAACTCTGATATAGTTGTTCAATTGATTTAAATTCAAAAAAGAAAAGAATCAGAATCATAATATCTCTTTTTATAGATTAATAGATTCAAGAAAGAACTGGGGCAAATAGTCAGAAATATCTAAAAGAGAAGCAATTTCAAGTCAACTAATTGCGACGAGATTCAACTCGACTATTCATTGTTTGTCGCGACGAATGAACATTGTAGTAGTAGAAAGGTGTGGATGTGTCTTTTCTTTTCACCACACACCCACACCTACATCTAAGAATATTTTGATGCGCTGTACTGACAGAAAAGAACTATTGAAGTATAAGAAAAATCTTTCTCGACAGTGCAAATGATAAAGTAAAGAAGACTGCAATTGGGTTTAAAGTCAATATTCTGTTTCCTTTTTTCTCTTTGTAAAGGAATGTATTATGTTTCGACTATTCGAGAAGATCGAAAAATCTTCAAGATTATCTTCTAGATAAAAAAGACTCAACAAAACGCTGTTCAAAATTGTTTGATAATTAATGTGTTCAACAACCGAAACAATACTGCGAACATCGTCAACGGTATTTTCTCAACGACGATTTCATAGACAATTGAATGGTCCAATAAGTAGCGAGGCCCATTCGATCATCTACTAACTTTTCGCGTCTCTATCAAAGCCATTTAGATCATAGAGAATTTCTTGTTTCAATTTCATGTCCGATTTGAATTCTTGTTTTCCCTCTATAAATTTTTGCAGATTCTGATGACGATAATAGGAACATTCTAATTCAACATGCTTACTACAAGCTAATAACTCCAACATTCTTAACAAGCAACATCTCATACGAGTGTTGGTAAATTAATATACCGAGTGCCATTTCAACTAAAACCTTGATAAAAAAATTTGGATAATACATCGAATCTCTATAAGTACAGACAATAAGCACATCATGATGATATAATGAGTATGAGAATGATTCAGGACTTTAATACATATCGAATGTTATTTTCCTTGTACAAATTTACCAATCTATCAAGCAAAAATTTCCTTTTGAATTTCGAATTTTGAATCAACCTAACAATATTAAGCTACCTGATGGGAGTTACTAAGCATCAGTTGGAATGCTTCGTGGTAGCTTCATACACACCCTTAAGTAATAAAACTAAAATGCGTTGACTAGCGTCTAAAGTGTCTACGTTACACACATCATAATCAGCGCAAGGCAATATGAATCCATTCAATATAATTTAAAGTAATGTCATGCATCTGTCATTGAAAGTATGAATTGATGCAAGATAATATAAATTGAGGACACCACGAAGCGAGTAATTTGTTGTTGTTGTATCAACTTCATCAGAGATGGACTGGCTGTGGCAGCTACATAGTTTGACATAATAACTTATAATAAGTATCATGCTAATGAATCAATACATCAATACCGATAGTGGTAGTTACATTACTTCCCCAGCGTCTTATTATGTATGAAAATAAACAAACATAGTTATAATAACAAAATGATTCCACCCGTCATTTTTCGCTGCATGTTACAATTAGAATACATTAAAGTTAATGCATTCTGTCTCAATAGAATGGGCTCTGAAGCTACACAATTATATAGAAAAATACTGAATAACCTTCGTAATGAAATTTCACATATTTGTGTTTTAAATGCATGTTCCCATTCGGGTCTTCTACAAGAAGCTTGGAGTATTTTTAATGATATTCCTTTCAAGACAGAAAGAATATTTACTATGATGGTCGGTTCTTGTTTTTTTTTATTTACCGTCTAAAGGGTATTCAGATTTCATAGTATATTTAAGGTTGATTGTTTAAGTCGTTTATTTCTATTTGATGAAACACAAAATTTGATTAGTGAATATGAAAAAACAAATAAAACACGTGTAATCATGTATAGTAAGTATTTATTATAATGAAATATTAATTTTTTGCTTTTTTATTTATTTACCTTTATTTTAGCATCGTTATTATCCGGTGTACGTAATAATCGAAATCGTTATTTATCTGAGAAGATATTTAATCGAATGAAATCTTTATTTCCTGATCAAAAACAAGATCTTGTAGCAGGAGTAATTCTTCTTTCAAATATTTATTCGTCGGTGCGAGAACATGAACTAGCAACAACTTTTCGATATAATCAAATAAAATATTTAGGAAAACATGTCAAACTTGGATTATCATGAACGGAAGTAAATGGTCAATTAGTGGTAAACAGATCTCTTTTAAATAAATATACAAAAATATGTTATTTAATTTAGACATTTCATGTACATGACCATTCTCATAGAAAATCATCAGAATTTTTTTCTGAAATTGATCATTTAACATCCGAATTGATTGCACATGGTTATAAGTGTGATTCTCCATGGGTAACTCGTCGATTACAGGAAAGCAAGAGGGCACAGATTTGTCTGTTCTATGTGGTCATAGTGAAAGAATCGCAATAGCTTACAATAATGTTGCATTATTGTTAGTGACGCTAATCTCATACACCCTTTCTTTTATCGTTGTCTTTAAATAAAAACAACATTCGGTTTGTTTTCAAATCTGAGCCCACTCAGGTAATGGACTAGTAAAAGTAGTCGCATCGGAAATTTTATATTGTAAAGCATGTAAAAACATAACAAGATCATCCGGCGATGGTTCACGAAAACGATTTAAACATTCATAACAATGTTCTTTTATGTATGCCTTAACTGCATTATCATCATTAACGTCAATCGTTGTTGTTGTTGTTGTTGTTTCTTCAGTTTTAATTCGTTTAACATCATCTTCTTCTTCCACGATTCGTTTACCATTCGAATTAATTGCTTCATCTTCATTGTCAATATCGTTTAATAACCAATATTCACAACTATGTCGTTTAATAAATGTTTCAATAACATATTCATTTGAATGTTCATAATGACCATATTGCCCATTGGACGGACCCCAAATATCGGACGCATTATAAAGAGGATCGTTAACAATTGGAAAACCTAAATATTGTAAATGAACACGAATTTGATGCATTCGACCACTTAATGGTCGACATAAAACTAAACTTGTTTTTGTTTGATCTTGATCCAAAAATTGATGTAATGATTCATCGATTGTGACTTCAATATTTTCATTATTTAAATCAAAAATATATTTTCCATGAATTTCTTGTTGCTGTTTTAATTCTTCAAATGTAACACGACGAAACAATGTTTGACATTGTTTGTTACCACCGATTTTCGTTAGACCAATTTGAAATGAAAATGTTTCAAGTGGTTGATCAACACGAACAATTTGATCCACGTAAGGAAATTCACCACGTACACGACATAGATAAAGTTTATCGACACTATTCGTTGATGAACGATCAGCATTAAAATCAATGACACGTGCTTTAGCAGCTGATTTCGCCATAATTAATATACCTGATGTCATACGATCTAAACGATGAACAGTACGAAGATTAGATAATTGATATTCATAATTTAGAATTGCTAATACAGTATTAAATCGATATTTTCCACATGGCTATAAAAAAAAGCAAATACATAATGGTTTCGAAGCGATAGAGACTACATACATGAACAGGTATGGAACATGGTTTATCAATAACTAAATAATCATCATTGTTAATTAGAATATTAAATTTTTGATTAATCACCGGTACTTCATGTCGATGTGTAAAATGTTCAAGTTTGTCACCATTTTTCATAATATAATCTTTCTCTATACATTGCCCATTAATACGTACAAGACCGTTACGTATGATATCATCGAAATTTTGTTTTAATATAGAACGACGAAATTCATATTGAAAAATATCTTCAATCGTTCGTCCATACCAACGTTCTTTTGCATGTGTTATCCATGTGAAAAAGTATGGATAAATTTTTCGTAATTTAGGTGATTCTGGATCAATATAATAAATGGATTCGTTGGTTAATGCTGAATCAATATAATGTGTCGATTGACGAAATCCTACTAGTTTCGATTCGGCTTTTTTTCGACGACGTTCTTTAAATTGAACACGTCGTTCGTCTTTTGTTTCTTGACGAAACTTTTGTTTTTTACTCGGTTCATTATCTGTCATAATCTATGAGAAAGAAAGCAAACTACCCAATTAGCTAATTTTTTTATTTAATAAAAAAATTGAATTTGTCCTGCATTTTGATCCCATTCATCCATTACAACAGCATGATAGGCAATATTGGTTAGTACAACAAAATATTCAAAAAGACAATACATTGAATAGATATTTGGTTCACAATAGTCATTATGTCGAAAATAGAAATATAGTGAAATAAAAAAAGACATGATATTAACAAGAAACCATTTTAGTCGTTTTCCTCGTGTCAGTTTCTCTTGATCATTTACGCGATAATTTATTGTTCGTGGCCAAAAATAATCAATTAACACAGTTAGAAGCATATGTACCAACGAGCAAATCATAAAACCAATAAATGAACATTCATGAATCCATTTGATTTCATTGGATGAAATGTAAGTTAATAGAAGAAGAAATGTTAATTCAAGTATATGAATTGCACTATTTGTGATTTGAACTAATGGATAAATTTCCTGTAAAGCTATATGATGACGATTTAATAAGCGTCGAAGTTGTAAGAAAGCAATTGCATAACGAGGTACACTATCTAATGCAAAACATAAACGCCAGATGTAACGTTGAGGTTCACAATCGCCAATCGATGCTGATATAGATGGAAGAAAATTGAAGACATTGCAGTGAGTACGAGTTGATTTTTCAAAATCTTTCAAGAGAGATAAACCAACACAGGAAAAAAGAGCAAAACATGGTAATGAATAAGCAAACAATAAGAAATGTCGCATAGATACATGTGCACCTAAAATAGAATAAATAATTGAAAATAAAATATGAGAAATAAAATTACGCGAAGACATGATTTGCTTCGTTTCTTCTTTTGTTTTGAATTGTACACTTGACATATATCACAATCTAGAAAGCAGTTTTTTTACTATTGTACCTTCTCGGTTATTAGATGCAACGAACCGAATAAACCAATGAAATGTTTCAACTTAAGATGTCACTACGGATAATTTTCGGTGAATTCGAACGAAAAGTAAATAGAACACATTGTAAGCATAAATGGGAGAGGAGAATCACGGACCTATGACGTGCTTGTTTACTGTTTTATTTACATTTTGTTTCTTACTTCTAAACGATTGATGTATTTTAGAAAGTGATGGCTACCATCGATACGGAAAATCGACGAGAAATTGCTCGTTTACCAACTCGACCAGTAAATAATAGAAAAGATTAATTATGATCTGTTTAATTTCTAGTTAATTTCTATGTAGATTTCTCTTGAAGATCGTTATGATCCACCGGCTAATTTTCTTGAAATTGAAGTTCTCAATCCTGAAACACATGGCTTTGCTGGAAAACGGTACACTGATTATGAAGTTCGAATGAAAGTAATTTAAAAAAGTATCATTCTACAAACGGGATTTCTATACCGAATTTTTTTCTAGACAAATTTGCCAGTATTTCGTCTAAAGGAATGTTCTGTACGTCGTCGCTACTCAGATTTTGAATGGTTACGTAAAGAACTTGAACGTGATAGTAAAGTAAGAATCATATAGATAATATATTTATTTTCAACCTATTCTCATTAGATTGTTGTTCCACCATTACCATCCAAAGCATGGAAACGACAAGTGCCTGCATTTCTTCGTCGTGACGATGGTATTTTTGAAGATGAATTCATTGATGAACGACGTAAAGGACTTGAACAATTTGTGAATAAGTATGTGAATCTTATTTGAAGAGGAAAGCAAATGCATTATAACTGTTTTTTTTCTCTCCCTCTCTCCGTAGAGTTGCTGGTCATCCATTAGCACAAAATGAACGTTCTCTTCATGTTTTCCTTCAAGATTCAGCTATTGATCATGATAAATATGTTCCGGGCAAAGTTCGTAATTCATAACGAAATTCGATAAATAGCACCAGCACAGCTTTGCAATGATCTATCAAAACCAGTTATATTAATTTAAATAAAAGTTTATTGACGATGTATCGTGTTTATGTACATACGTAGAGTATTTTCAAAAAACTATCAAAAAATAAATGTGATTCCTATCTTTTGTTTTTCTCATATTTCGCCTTCTTTCACTTGCATTTATGTATCTTTCATTCTCATCTCTGCATGTATCTCTTGCTCTCAAATATTTGTACTTAACAGTTAAATAGAAAAAAATATATATATTAAGATATATCATTGTTTGTTATTTTATTTTGTTCACTTCAGATGTCAGCGGGAGTACCACTTAATGCTAGAACTTTAGCACATTCACATCAAAATGATCTTCAACGTATTGCAAATCCACATCTGGAAGTTAATGAACGACGTCTTCGTCCCATTTATGATTACATGGAAATTCATAAGTATGCTTTTGCAGCATTTTCAAAATATTGATTTTAAGAGAAATAACAGAACTAAAAATTCTATACTTTATAAAACTCGATAGTGAAGATTTCAATCTTTCAAGTACTAAATTAATTGTTTCATTTTTTTCTTTTGTAGCTACCGTAAAGCATTAACAGAAATCGATCGCTTATTGAAAAAACAGGCAAACTTTACTGCATGTAAAGCTCTGAAATGTCTTGTACTACTTAAACTTGAAAGACATGAAGATGCGCGTACATTAGCCAACGAATTAGATGCGCTTGCTTCAGCTCCATCACGCACTGCGCCACTTGGCGATGCATCTAATGTTGATGAAAATGCATTGACATTTTTTTCTCAATATTATAAAGATTTACGGCAATATGACAAAGTTGTTTGGCTATACGAAGCAGCAACGAAACGTGATCCAACTAGTGAAGAATGTTTATGCTCACTATTTATGGCATATGTTCGCATAAAGGATTATAAAAATCAGGTATTAACAGCACAAAAACTTTATAAACTAACAAGAAAAATTCCATATTATAATTGGGCTGTTATAAGTGTGCTGTTGCAAATAGATGAAAATTCTAATCAATTGAAACAAACACTTTATATTCCGATGGCAACAAAAATGCTTGAAAAAGAATTCTTCGACAAAAATCAACAACAAGCAAAGCCCTATGGCGAAATGGAATGTTTGTTATATTTACATTCCATTGAATTAAAAGAAGACTTTCCTAAAGCATTAACATTTCTAGAAAAACATTTAGATGCATTGACAAAATCACCTTCCAATGAATCCATGTTACCAGCTTATTTCTCACATGATAGATTATTAATTTATAATTTTAAATCAGGCAATTTCGATAATGCTTATCGTTTAGCAAAACAATTTCTCACTGAAGATGGTTACCTTTGGAATTGGTATGAAGTTTTATTCGATTCATTTTTTAAATTGGACAGTACAAAACAAGAAGAATTAGCAAAGGATTTTCACGAGTTCATACTAAGTAAGATGATACGAAATTTTATTCTCTTTATTTTGAGTACTACCTTCCAATACATATTGTAGCTGTTTCTACTGAAGCGAATGATTTGCGCAGTATGCATTTGGCTCGTATTGAACTTGGTCTTCGGTGGCAACTTGCAAAACTGAAAAATACTTCAATAACATTACCTTCATTGGCTTTGAGTTATCTATCGGATTCATTCTTACAAGAGATTATTTCGTATATTGAGACTTATTCAGTAAAAACTACTAGTTTAGTTATGTTCGATATATATCGATCATTAGAATACCTTTCACTTGAAGATCTAACACGTCTTCATAAACATCTTATTGATCAGTTGACATCGGAGACTTGTCAAAACAACGCACAATATTTAATCAATATATTCTATTGCGCTCGAATATGTGGTGATATACATAGTTCATGGTTGTCAGAAAATTATCGTTCATTAATTCAACGGTTACTTGACGTAGCTATTCAATCGTCAACTCCATCACATCTTTCTATTGAATTACTTCTATTAATAGTTAACATAATGGACGAAACAAATCAATCAAAAACGGAATTATATACATTATTAGATCGTACCTACGAAAAAGATACAACGAATTTTGATATTAAATTATTTATTTATAAAATGGCAGTAAACTTCAATTGTGTAACAATAATGAAAGATACATTTGAACGTCTTGAAATAAAAAACATACAATATTATTCACTTGGTTATTTATTAACAGATCATTATTTACGTATACATACAAATTATCGTCAAATACGATATTTTTTTAATTATTTAACTAACCTTTTACTCGTTTATACTGATGATTCATGGAGTCAAATTATGTTTTGTTACAAATACGGAAATTTCTTACGCATTAATGAAATTCGTACATTTTCGGATTATTATCTTAGTTTCTCAATTATTTATATACAATCATTAATAGGCTCGATTATAATTGATTTAATTCAAAATGGAGATCGATATCATTCTATCGTTAATCTATTTAAACATTCATCGAATCAAGGCTTATTCGAACATAGAGACAAAAATAATAATTCATTGCGTTCGTTATTTTATAAAAATGCTAATAGTGATTTATTTAAAATTCAAGATACTCGTGATTTTGATGTTTGGTCAAAAATTGATCATCGGTAAATAGAAAATCTATATCGAATACTTGTGACGAGCACGGCAGACAGAAGACAACAAGAGACGAAAATTATCGGGCAAAACTATAAAATTATTTTGAGATTAACAATCATTTTGAGCAGAATCTCAGGTCGAAATTCTAGGAAAATACCTATAACTGTGTAGAGATCTAAATATATCTATGTGTTTGAAATGAATTTTAGTCGATTACGTTTTGATGCTGTTGATGATAATACAAAATCGATTGAACGAATATCTTATGCTGATCGAATTCTGGCCGAAAACGCTAGTCAAACTGCATATCAATCACCATCCTATAAAGACTCATTTCTTCGTCAATATCAAACTGCTGATTTTCAACAGCGAACAATACTCTGTTATTTTCGTGCCAATATACTCAACTTGATCCATACATTATATATTGATTCTACAACAACGTCCGCTATTCGTATGCCAGATGAGCAAGTTTTGAATGCATTAAAATTGATACTCGATGACTTTGACCAATCGACGAAATCTTTAAAACATGTTGAAACTATAACTCCATGTGAAACAAAAACTATCATTGACCTAGAACTATACAAATCGATTCCACCATTTATTCAAATTTTACTCGATGGATTAACATTCAATAAATCCGCAGAAGCAACAATAACATTAGCGAATACAACAGTTCATTTCAATAAAATCGATCATTCTATAACCGAAATTATAAAGCAACTTGAAACATCGTATCAACTACTGTTGCAAGCATTAGAAAAAACATCGTTTCAAAAACGATGCCAAGCAACACCGGAAAATGCTACTGATGATAATTTATGTTTTCTCAATGATCTATCTGGCAAACAATCACCGCTTGAATATTATTCTGTTTATACAGAATTTATATCGTATATTTATAGTTTATATTTATCAATAAAATCAATTTTAGCTACTCTATTTAATAAAACATCGTTATTGGCTGATAGCAGTGAAAATAGTGGTAATAATCGTTCGGCAAATACGAAAAAGTCAAAAAAGAAAGCAAACGAGCAACAACCAGCACCAACTGTTGCTAATGAGAATGAAAATGAATTAAAACTCTGGAATCAATTGCAAAAAATCGAATCTTTATTCAATGAACAATGGACAAATATTACAGAAAATATTCAAAAATATGAAACATTTGTTCGATCTCAAGGAAAATTAGCCGATCATGAATGTGATCGACTTGAAAAAGATCTCGGCGGAACCGTAGAAAAGCAATCTAGCAAGTAAGTCGAATTAAAACGAGCCGTAGAGTAACACTATTTTAACTAGAAATTCTCATCAAATAATACTAATTTGTTTTGATTTGCTAGACAAACAGTCAAATCCGATGAAATCAACAATAATGACTCATCATCAACAGCAACAAAAAAGAATGATGATGATAATCAATCTTCGAATTCATTTTTCGAATTAGGAAAAAGTCTTATGAGTCCATCAACTGTCCATACATTTGCCATAAGTTATCTTGAATCTTTAATGCAGATACGAATATGTCTCCGAAGTAAACAAAAAACACTTGGCCTTCGTCCAACATCGGCATAATCACTGTTTTCTAGTGCGTTGTTTTCTTTTCAAACAAGACTGTGACTTTTGTCTTTTCCTTATTTTTCATTTACCTGTGATCTCATTGACTGACCGATCGTTCGAAATGTTTCTATGTTTAGGCAAATTTTTGTGAATACCCACAACATATGGACACCTACCGTGCTCTACTCATCAGATCACATTCGTTATGATTAATATCGCGTTTTGTTTTTCTTTTCGTCATAAAAAAAGCTATCGCAGTTATTTACCACTTTATTGATTTTTGCTTAGAGAAAATCAATATTACTAATATCTTTACAACATCAATAGAAAAGCCTGACTAGACAACAAAAAAAAGTGATTTACAAGAATATGAAAGCCAGAAATCGATTGAACAAACAAAACTATGATTCGACATTTAAATGTAGTCAATGTCATTGTTGCAAGTCTAGAATATTGTTTTGTCATAGTTTCAAAGTTCAGAAGAAAAAAAAACGTCTTATGATCTTACGAGCATATCTACAGATATGTGGAGATTCTACGTGGTGAAAGTTGTTGATAACACCGATAGTCAACCTTCAATTCGATATCACACATAGGTTAGTAAATATTCCGGATAGCACTTCAAAATGACAGATAACATATTTTTCATTCTTGTTTTTTTATTTTTATATTTAATTTCTTACCTGGCTATCGTAATAACATACGAAGATATGAGTTCCGCTTGTTGTCGTGTCATACCCATCTAAAAACGTAATATTTTGATAAGCGAAGTTTATACGTATATGGATGATTTTGTTTTTACCTTCTGGTTCATACATAGTTGAATTACCAACTACATAGTTGAAAACAAAAATGAATATATGAACACAGTTTATAAAAAAAAAAGAAGAAGAAGTCTTGTACGTACTCATACTTCGACCAAGAAGAACACGACTGTAAAACATATGTTTTTCGTTTTTTTCATTGCCTTTTGCATATTTATCTGAATAACTAGCGTCACTTGAAAAATAGACTCCACGTCCATAGACACATCCTTATCAGAAAATCATTACGTAATTGAATATCTATTAAATGGGCGAATATAAACTTACCGTTGACACCACAATAACTACGATTAAAACCTCGTTCAATAATTTTCTTTGCAGCCGACTCAGGACATCCATGATATAAATAATGCATCGTACCGTTATTGGCTTGTCCATATTTATGCAAATATTCTTCATGTAATATTAAAAATTGTTTAAATAGTCGCATATTTTGAATACGTTCAATACTTGTGAGCTTCGCCTGGAAACAAAATCAAAGTATATTATATATATATATACAGAGTTTTGATAAAATATGATTTACATAATGTCCTTTCATTTTCCTATCGAAATTTTCTTGTACCCAATTATATTCATGTGAGTCATGTTCAAGTAAAATTCGTTCTCTAAATGATAGTTTACAACAACAACAAAAATTAAATTGCATCAATCTTGAACTTACATATTCATAGGAGTTAATTTCCAGTGGATAGGTTGCAATGGATCAACTTTCGATCGGCGAATACGTTTGATACGTGTTCCATAGAGTTCTTCAAGTTTCTGAAAATCAATTTTTACTCGCTCACCTAACTCATTGAGAATCATAATCTATTCACAAAATGAAAACCAAAATTATACTTTTATCGTTTCAAAAGATAAAAAATATTCTTACAGATGATAGATTAGTTTTGTAATGATGTTCTATGTCAGAACTGATATTCAAATTATATTGTTGCCATGTACTATCCCATGTTTCATACCACCATAGTATGTCATCAATTTTTCGTTGTTTTATATTGTTGATTAATATTTCATTTTGCAAATCAAAAAATCGTTTTTCTATTGAAATAAACAGAACTCAATTATTCCGTATAATCAATATTCAAATGATAATTATACAATATTCTACCAGCTTGTTTAGTTGACATGGAACTGCCAAAAAGATGTAATCGTTTGTTATCGAAATTGAAAATAGATAAAATTTGTCTCGTTGAACAAAAATCAGCATATTCATTTAGTGCTGATTCATTTTCCTTTAGTAGTCCATCGTATTGTAGAGTGCATACTTTCTCTATGTAGTCTACACGATTACTAGATGCCATGTAGTAGTAACTATTTCTATAGTTGTTGACGGAAGAGAAAAATATGACTTAACGGCGATTAAAACAAACGAGAAAACGAGTACAGAAAAAGAATTGAAATGAATGGAGAAGGGTGACTGCCAGCCATCAACAACAGTCAAGGTGAATCATTTGTCTTCCTTTAAGTAGATTTCATGGTATGACTAAGAACGTTTTCATCGACATATCTTATTCAGAGAGGTGTGTTTTGAGAAACGCCACGTCGATATTATTTAAATGTTTTCGACAGAACAAACATGAATGATACTTCCCAGTGTAGTAAAAGAATCCAAACATTTACTTTGATTTATTTCCCCAGACTGCTATACGATCGGGAACGAAATGAATTTCATCATCGAGACATTTTTCTCGTGATGACGTCAGCAAACAAACGAATTCATTTATATTGCGAACCCTCCGAATTCTAAACAACAAGATTTCTACACATTTATTAAGCAGTAGAATTTAATTCAACTGATAATCTGTAGTTTTATTTACATCAAGCTTTCATGTGCCTTGAAAGAATATTTTCTTTTCATGACATTTCTGTTCTATTAACCGAACTCAAATCGCGTTTGTATTCATGTACAAATCATCCAAGAAAATGGCTTTGCACTTGAATTTACTTTTTTTTTCGTCGAAGTAAACAATAAAAATGTGCAAATAGAAAAACAATTTTTTAATTTATTTATCTAATCGTATTTAGCGATTTTCTCTATGCCTCTAGGAAAATGCAAGTGCGAGGTCATTTAACAGCAATGAATAAGTAATTCAATAGATTACTATGACGAATCACTCAAGGACATCATCTTGATGACTTGGGAAAAACTAGTCGTAGGTGGGTAGTATTAAGAAGTATAACTGGCATCAGGCTAATCACATTAAATATTATGTTATTGCTACGTCTAGCAACGCAGCTGTTATTCGCTAAAAAAAATTATCTCATCAATATTCTTTAGAGAAATCAAAGTCCCTCAGAAGAAATCGAGGTGGTGTTAATAGATGGAGATTTCTCGACAGTCGAAAGCGTTGCACATAATATTTTTGAGAACTATTGGTTTTTCTTATCTCTATTATTTGCCTTTTTTCACACGGTATTTGTCATTGTTGTTATTTTTTCTAGCTTTCACACAAAACAAAAAACGTTAAACTAAATGAACATACAAAGTGATGGGTTTGTAATCTTTCTGATAAATTCAATTGATTTCGTGACTTGAATATACATGACACATACTTCATCATATAACAAAAATGTATAAGAAATTGTCTTTTAGAATTTTCTTGAATTTTTTCATCTCATTGGATATTTATCTAAACAGTGCCTAATTAATCCGCTTAAAGTAAAACACAAGATCAATGATAACTAGAGTAGAACCAATTACAAATAATCTAATAATAACATATGTTGGGATAGCAGCAGATGCTTGTTTAATTGTTATTTTCAGCCATTCGCAAAATTATTAATATTCGAATTAATATTCAACTAACGCAAGCAATATGTATTCAATAAAATTCATAGGAGGTTATATATATCTCACGCTTTTAATTGATTAACTATTCCCGGTAGAACAACGTATTCCACTATGGCATGCATTTACTGTAATATCTAAAAATATAACAATCCATATCTAAATTATATCAATATTGCCTAACTCAATACAGTAGTATCTATTCTGGTGAAAGGATACCTTTAAAAAAATTGTTTAATCTAATTTTGTAATTCAACATCTTTTAAATCAATTAAATATCTGAATTTAAAAAAATTCTGTCTTTCAATTCAATTAAATATCTGAATTAAAAAAGATTCTGTCTTTCAATTCAATTAAATATCTGAAATTAACAAAACGTTAATTGGTGTGATTTTGATATTATGAAAAATGAACAATTATCATTTTGGGAATGTGAATTTTTAAATGAAAGTGAAAATTGGACAAAAAGTACATGTTCTTGTCCAGCTTGTTTAAAAGATTATATTTGTAAACACATTATAGGCTTAGCAGCACGATACAAATTATGCAGCATCCCATTGGAAGCTAAAAATATTCCATTCGGATAAAAAAGAAAACGAGGTCGTGTTGCTAAAGCTAAAAAGCATTAATTGTGCAATAGTTTTCTCTTTTTGCTGTGTTTTTTTGTTATAATTGATAATTGTATCTTTATTTTTGTGTACTCAAAAAAAAAAGAGTACACTATAGAATCGCTCAGTGTGTCCGTCCGTCCGCCCGTCCGTTTATTCGATAACTCTTCACAATTACATTCGATTGAGCTGAAATTTTGTGCACAGAATTGTCTCATCAATATCTAGGTCTAGTTCGAAGATGAGAAGGATCCGTCAAGAAATGGCTGAGTTATCGAAAAAATTATCATTTTTGATCAGACCATCCCTGAGGGGGAGTACAGGGATTTTTCAAAAAAAAAATTTTCTCAGAATTATTCACAACATATATAAATCGACTCAGTTTTTAACGCTGATTCTAAATCTGATATTAGTTTTGAACTAAGTCATAGCTTTCTAACAAAACATCGCCTGAAAAACGTCTCAAAATTCACAAAAACTCCATCCAGAAATCAAATTGTCTAGTTTCTCATGATAATTTTCGTGTTCAGGCATTCTAGAATGACTCATATGTCGCATGCACTTTTTGCAGTACACATAACTCTCGGATGAAATCCGAAGTTTCCACATTTATTTTCTATTAAATTAATTATTAATTTGATATAACTTTGTGTTGTTAGGTAGTGTTACTTAATAAATTAGATATAAATCCATCGTATATTAGATATAAATTTATTTTAAAATTAGATATGGATTGCTATATTTTTAGGTATGAGTTTATATTTATCCCTTCCACTATTTCTCATTATTGTCGTGCTTTTTTTTTATAGGTACCCATAGAAAACTCAAGGGTATTTTACTTTTCTAATAACGATAGGAAAACAAATGATTACAGTAATACAATGCTTTTGAAATTATTCATCTTTTTGTTAATGATCACGATCGAGTTACTGGAGTTCAAACTGAATACTAATAAGCTTTCAAAATAAAATATTTTTAGTTCTTCTCGGAGTGTAACATAGGATCGTGTACTAATCTACTTTCATGTTGGTTGTCTTGATAGGAGAAATGATAATTCACACATTGGATATATTAAAATAGTTTGATCTTTTCGCCACAACAAGAAAACAAAAATAATATCATTAACAGGAAATATCTAGAAAATTGTTTTTTTGGTAAATAACTTGACCTTTTCAGACGACAACTAGATGCACAATTGACAAAAATTTCTCACACGATACTTGTATTCCAATCGAGAACTTTTTGATGCAAATTGTATTTCTGTTTTTTATCATTGTCGTACTTGACACTGTGATATTATCTGTAGAATATTGAAAGTATTCAATTGCACGTAAAGCTTGTCAATAGTTTTAACGTAATATAATTCAATGAAATCACTGATGTTCGACTGGTGCACAAAAAAAATTATTGAATATAAAAAAAGTCAACCATAAAAACTGATTGAATATTGAAAGGATTGTTCAGAAATAAATACTAAATTTTTATCACAAATACAATTGTTCTTATTTATATCTAATTTAGGTAAACAAAGAAACGTAATAATTAAGTAAAAGAGATTCGAGGTGGCCAATGATCATTGGTCATGTCTGATTGTTCGAGTTGTAAAATAATATTATCTGTATCATCATCATGTGATCGCCAATTTCGAAGAAATCTAATAGAAAAAAATCACCAATCAGCGTAAAAAGGAAGCTCTCATGATCATTCATGCGAAACTTAAGCGTTGTGAGTGTTAGAGAGTTGAGACAAGGATAGTTAATTTTAGTTTAAATGATCTAGTAGTAGTAGTAGTAGTAGGCATATACCTGGTGTTGCACTGTCTACACCATTGTGGACAAGATGTGAATCTAAAAGTAATTATTTCAAGTACGATAATCCCCAAAGCAAAATAGCATCTAAGAATCAAGCAACCATCAGAATAAAACATTCGCTAAGAGCATGTATTCAAATATTAAAAAGTCAATAAGTTTATCTCTAATTCTTGTTTTGTTGTCTTAGAAGAACATCAAGTTTTAAATAAATCTCGTCTATTATTGTCAGTATTAAATCGTCATATTTTATTAAATAAAAAATAAGTCGTCTATGCTTCAGCAGTGATTCATAAATATTTATATTCTAACAAAGCTGTCATTATGTCGTTTGTGACTCTGAATAAGTCACATACGTAAGACATTCATGAGCGTGCATAATTATAGCAAGCATAGTTTACTAATAATTCTTACCGTCTATATGGAGATTTTTGTTGATAATAAAATATAATACCAGCAATAATGACAATAACTATAGTTATCAGAAGAGCAACTAATAACCACCAGCCTGGTCCTGATCGTTCTAAAGAATAAGAAAAATAAAGTCTTTATCAATAACTTAAGTCTATTCTTGTAATCTGGATTAATATTATTTATTAATTAATAAACATATGTTTGATTTTACTTACCGGCTGGAGGACTAGTCGCATTACTATCAGTTGTTACCGTTTCATCGGTGGCTACACTCGTCACTATAGAAGTAATAGTTGTTGTTGTTGATGTGTTTGATGGCAAAGTTGAAATATCAGTAGTTGTAGTGGTACCAGGAGATGCGGAACTGTTTAAAACTGTAATTGTATTTGATGTTAAAGAAAATTCAGCGGTGAATGGAGTTTCAGTTGGAGTGCCTGTTATTGGAGTTGGTGTGTCTGTATCGCCTTTTACATTTGTTATTCGATAAAGCACAGATAAAAATACAATGATAGCTATAGAAAGTAACTTAATTAGTAATTACTTTTATCAATTTAAAATGAATTGCTTACTGTACAATACCGATTGGTTAAACCGTGCCATTTACTTTATAAAAGGAAAACCTATGGGAAAAAGCAAGTTTATTGATGCATTCAGCTGCAATAATTATTCGCACATACACAATTTTACAGGCAATAATATTTTTCGTGACTGTTCTTTTGTTTTCACTCAAACGAAAAACAAAAGATATTTTATTAGTCGTAAAAGCAAAGATCAATCGAATGTATTGTTGTCGTTTTTCTCAATGAAATAGGTTAGAAAAGATTTTTAGTGGTCTGCATGAAAAAAAAAGTTAAAATGCTATTTAATTGTACGTATGACGCCACTCAGTATAAATGGACTGCATTTCGCTTCTGTGCATAATATTGATCATTCAAAAGCGTAGAAAGAGCAAAAAAAGTACGAAAAAACGACATGATTCTTTCTCTTCTCTCTTTTCTCCGTGCTTGTGACTCGTCAGCGACATAATGGCAATATCGAAGCGTCAATCCGTTTTTATACAGCTGAATCTACTAGCACGCTTTTGCAATAGCTGACTCAAAAAGAAACAGAACAGGAAAGAAAAATAAAACAATGATTTCTTTGTGTTCTAAATGCCATATGATCTCCTATTTGTTGAAGAATGAAGAGTCTATTGTCATCTTTCTGGAATAGTATCATTTAACAATAAAAAAAGAAACTATAAATAAATATTCTAAATTAATTTTCTGTATAAAGCGAACTATCCTAATAGAGAGAGAGAGAGAGAGAGAGAGAGCGCTCTTTAAACTCTTTAGCAGAGAATAAGATATCTCAGGCAGTAGGACCAATCAAATAGATTTCATCTGACACATGATAAGAGGAAAATCCTTCAACAAAAAGAGTATTGCCTGTTCGTTTAGAGGAATATTAATGGTAGAAATCTTTTATGATATAGTATAAAATTCACGCAGTTACAGGAAACAATCGTTGTAAAAGTAAAGCGAGCAACAATGGAACGTTTAAACAATACATTAACGATGAATGTATGAAAATCCAGTTTTCTATTAGAATAAACTGATTTATTGACAATTTCATGCACGGTTTCTTTTAGGAGTCAAAAAATGATCAGGACACCATCGATGTCAATAATGCTTTTATTGAAAGTCCAACGAAACAAGATGATAGGCCAGTGATCAGGCGAACATCACGTGACTTGTCTCGAAAAGTAAGTTCACTAGAAATAAAATCAAACCTACTCATCTGTACTAAACGTTCCATTTTCTTTTTGCTAGAAACTAGCTGCCTTCGTTTCGACGGCTATTGCCATTGGTGTCATAATATTAGTCATTATAATACCTATTTTAGGTCTTCGAAAAAGTGGTTGACTTAAAAATAGTTTTCCAAAAATCTTTGAACCGAATCACACGAGACGAAATCATTTAAACTAGTCGTATCTTTTCCATGATTTGTTCAAAATCAACAGTACTATTTTTCTAAACGTTTTTGTCACCACTTCATGTGCAGATTACACAAATTTGTTCAATGACTGTAAATAATCGAAATAATTTAATCATGATGAACACTTGACAATGATTTTAAATGTAACATTTATTTGTTTTTTATTTTAACAGACAAAAAAAACCACATATATGGACACGTAATAAGAGATCTTAGAATTTATCTAACAAGCGATTGGTATCGATAAGCCAACACAGGATAGTCCATTGAAGAAGAAAAAGTTATCTTTAGGTTCTTGTTTTGAAATGGCCTATCATAAAAAGAATGAATATAGAATTTATTTCGAATAAATTCTTACTTTGACAATATCATGGCTCATTATGCCACCAACAATCGAAGCAACAGCATTGTTATCTGTTAACACATCCCTGAATAAAAATCGAATACTAATATTTACAAAAATGTCTTCATTCTATAAAAAGTTACAAACTTGAGTAGTTCTTCGTTCCATTTTTCATTATTGACATTATTCGATGACGATGATGATGCAGCGGCAGTCGATGAAGTCATTTGTTCTAGAATAATCATTAAATTCGGCACATCAACATCATGAGTGGCTAATGCAGGTGATCGATGATATTGTTCATGGAATGTCAATAGGCCTTTAAAATAATGAAACAAAAGCACAGCATTTTAAATCTTATCAATTTTAACGTTGATAATATATCTAATTACCCCGTAATAAATTATATGTTGTTACAACTGAGCGTGTCGCTGCCTGTCGTCGATTTGGTTTCCAGTCAAGGGTTAGTGCTTTTTCAAATGTTGCATAATTACGAATCTTAAAGAAATAAAATCAATTGAATTCGAAAGACATTCGCAAAGAAAAAAATCCTTTTACCGATTTTGTGGTAACTTTTTCACTTTTCTTTGATTCATTGCCGCCCCCTTCGCCTCTGATTAATGATTCGCTTCCAAATGAATTTTCACTAAAAATAAAGACGGAATTATTTCATATTGTTGTTTTCCATTGTGAATGATAGCAACTATTTGATATATGATCTTGTATTCTATTTAAAGCACTTCAACTTTTAGGTAAACACTTATGAAACTTAGTCTCATATAGAATTCTTTTGTAGGCGCACACGCAACCAACTCAAGTTTCATGGATGTGCGGATGATGCACGTATTATATGTCGTGTAAACAGTCATGTTTTGAAAAACCTGCAACTAGACACAAGGAAAAGCAAGTAGCACAAAAACTACAGATGGAACTAAGATGTATAGACTTCATATTCGCAAAAGAACACTCGGTCGAATTATATAGTTATTTTTGGTATTTAATGGAGAGAAAGGACGCAAGTATGCTATTGATTTCAATCAATTTCGATAGTAATCAATTTACTTTGGTAATCATACTCATTCGTGACATCAGCTGCAATGAAAAATATTTACCTAAGATAATCATATTTATCACCAAGGTCTTTAAAAGCAAAGCCATACGATCCAAATGTAGCAGCACAAAAAAAATAAGTTTGCTTTTTTCCATTTTCATCTACTTGTTCCCGTTGTCGACAAAGATTATTAAGCTTGGCTATAGTTTTAAAATTATAATAATTAAATAAACAGACATAATCAAATTGTTCGATATATTTTTCATCGATTTGATCGATTGTCATCGTCGATTCGGCTACTAAGTGTACGCGTGGATTTAACATTTGTAAAGCTCGACATGTGCACACTGATTTAAATTCATCAACCTCTGTTGATGACATTGTTAATGTTAAATTTTCTTCAACATCATTCGATGTCACACGTGTATTATCAAATATCGTTATACTAGCAACACCAGCTAAACATAAATTTTTACATACTTCTATCGATAAACTATTCACATTAATAAGTAATAAATGTGTTTGACGAAGTCTACGAAATGAAAATAGTTGATTAAAATAAAATGCTTGTTTTTTGCATTGGGCTATTACTTTAATTGAGCATCGGCACCCCAGAGACGAATTTGTCGATCGTAAAGAGTTGCCTCTTCGTCACTTAACATAGATGTTTGATTCGAATTCATTTTTAGTTTATTTTAGAAATATAAAGAGATATATTTCTGAAAATGAAAAGATCGTATTGGTGTATGTGTAGATATATAGTATATATGTATATTTGAAATAAACGAATGATGACAAATAGGACATATAGAAAAAAAGAAGATATTGAATAAAAACACTCATATCGAAACAGAATGTTTCTTGAATAGTAATAGAATTGTCAATATCGAATCAATGAACTTTGTATTTAGAAGCCGTGAACTTTGATTTGGTCAGCTTGACAAAGTCCGATGTCCTGGAGAAATTGACTAACGTGCATACGTTGATCACCTTGAAGTTGAATTACTTCGCCATATTCTTGATGTTCAACAACAGTACCGTTACACGCAAATTTCTTTTTGAATGCGCTTAGAAGACGTTTTTTATCAAACTCTTCACCAATACCCTTAAAAATCAATAAGAAATTAAACAAATCGAGTAGACCAAAAACCTTTTTACCTGAACAGTAGTTAATGTTTTCTTTCCATTACGTTGCTGAATACGTATATGTATTACATTGGAGCTACGTTGACCAGCAGCAGCACTAACTCCACTATCCAATGCACTTTTCCTTGTTACATCGGCGAACGGATCGGCTGAACGAAGATTGATAATATCTTGATCTGTCATACGATAAAACGCTGTTTAGTTTTTGACGAAAGGAAAACTTCCTAGTTTGCTTTTGTATAACTTTGTATCTAAAATAAGAATGTCCACGTAAGAACTCTTGCGTATTTACTGATTAAATAGAATTGTTGAAAGAAAAAAAGCAGCAGAAGCCAAGAAATAAATGGTTACACAAAGAAGACGATGATACATATGGATATTTTGTATTTGTTTTCGGTAATAACATTAAATGAAATAAATTAAACGGATAAGAATCACAATGAACAGAAGGAATATAAAGGTGGGAATGTTTGCAATAAAAGAACCGGTCTCTATTTTTACGAACGACTGCACGACTAAACATAAGATATTGCACAATTAAAAACACAAATAAAGATTTCTCTTTTTTTTTTTATTTTCGGTCAAATATATAAATGCATAAAAAGGTAATTTCTCTATTGTTATCGAGTATTGCATCATCCTGTAGTAGTCGCTGGTTGTTGTAAGCTTTTGCCACCATCACGTGGATAGAATTCTTGAAGAATATTATGTGGAATACGTTTAAGCATTTCACGTGGAAATGTTCGAAGTAATTGCCAGCATACATCCAATGAATCAGCTATGGATCGATTTTCATAGGCACCTAAAATACAAATATGTAGAAAACATATCAATGCGATTATTTTGTCATTTAATACCTTGGGTAAGAAAATTCTTTTCAAATTTGCCTAAAAATTCTAAATAAAGTAAATCCTCCGATGATAACGCTTCTTCGCCAACAACAGCTTTCATTGCAGCGATATCTTTTCCAATAGCATAATTAGCGTACTACATAAAGAATTACCAAAAACAAAACAAAAAATTTCGTCATTACATAATGATTCATAGAATTTCGTACCAATTGATTTGAAACATCAGCGTGGTCTTTTCGTGTCATACCTTCACCAATAGCAGATTTCATAAGACGTGACAATGATGGTAGTACGTTGATTGGTGGATAGATCTAATTGATTTATTCTATGTTTAGTTTTATTCATTTTTTCAAATTTACCTGTCGATTATGTAATTGCCGATCAACATAAATTTGTCCTTCAGTAATATAACCCGTTAAATCTGGAATAGGATGTGTAATATCTAAATCAAAAGAACAGCACAGAATTATTCTATCAAAACAAAATAAATATAAAAATAACCATCGTTAGGCATAGATAAAATTGGAATTTGAGTAATTGACCCATGTCGACCAGATACACGCCCAGCACGTTCGTAAATTGTTGCTAAATCAGTGTACATATAACCGGGAAAACCACGACGACCTGGTACTTCTTCTCGAGCAGCAGAAACTTCTCGTAAAGCTTCAGCATACGAACTCATATCGGTCAATATAACGAGCACATGTTTATCGCATTGATAAGCAAGAAATTCTGCAGTTGTCAATGCAATACGTGGTGTAATAATACGTTCAATACTATTTTCAATCAAAGAAAAATATGCTTACACAATATTACATAAATCATCATTTTCGTCTTACGTTGGATCATTGGCTAAATTTAAAAATAAACACACATTTTCCATGGATCCGTTCTCTTCAAAATCTTGTTTAAAAAAACGAGCTGTTTCCATATTAACCTAGACATGAATCAAATCTTCATCTTTTTTGTTTTAAGAATATTCCTAAAACGAATGACTTACACCCATAGCAGCAAAAACAATGGCAAAATTATCATCACCATCAACTGCATCTTTTGCATGTTTAACAAGACCAGCTTGACGACAAATTTGGGCAGCAATCTAAATTCAAAGGTTTCATTTTTTTTTAAGTAGAAGAAAATCTATTAAATATTTACATCATTATGTGGTAAACCAGCAGCAGAAAATATTGGAATTTTTTGGCCACGAGCAATACTGTTCATCACATCAATAGCTGATATACCCGTTTGAATCATTTCTTCGGGATATTCGCGAGAAAATGGATTAATAGGTTCGCCTAATTTAAAAAATAACTTCTTTCTATATCTGTAGCAATAGATTTTAAAATTATACCATTAATATCCAAATAATCTTCAGCTAATACCGATGGACCACGATCAATGGGTTTGCCGGAACCATTAAAAATTCGACCAAGCATATCTTCTGAAACTGGAGTACGTAAGATATCACCAGTAAACTCGACTGTTGTATATTTTGCATCGATGCCTGCTGTTCCTTCGAATACTTGAACGACGGCTTTCGATCCTGACACTTCAAGAATTTGCCCACTGCGTACAGTACCATCTGGTAATGTTAAATTAACGATTTCGGCAAATTTCGGAAATTTAACATTATCTAAAATAACTAATGGACCATTGACACCAACAACAGTCTTATAGGCTAGAAGATAGTCAATAAAATAAGATAAGAATGTCTTGCATATTGTTTTTACTTAGTCGCGGTTGCTTAATATAATCACGTGTTACAGCTGCTTTATGAATGTTATTCGCTGTGGTTGCTTCATTAATACGAATATTAACACGTTCATTTTTCACACCATGCATTGGGGCCATAGTTCTGAAAATAGTATGAAATAATACGTAGATAAAAATGCATCATAGCATATACAAAATAGTAACAGATGCATATAGCAAAATAAAAAGTTATAAGCAAAAGCAAACGATCTAATGAGTAAACGTTTACTTCTTTGCATTGATTGGTGTTGGAGCCTGATGATGACCTTCACGTACTTTATTCATAATCAGAGCAAATAAATAGATAGCAGAATGAGAAAAAAAGTAGTAATCAGAAATCAATAAAGCGACAATAATCCAAGCAGCCCAATATACGCTCACTCTTCTTCTGCCATTAAATGCGTAAATGAAGACAAAAAATTATTGCGCTTCTAAATATTTGTTCAATAGGAGAAAAGAAAGAGATGCTGTGCAAGTACAAATAGTCGTCAGTCAGTCAGTCAATCAATAATAAAAATTCATTCGTCATCTTGAGTCACTGTTTACTATCCTCCAAAGAAGAAAACAAACTAACAAAACAAAACCCATTTCAATAGAGGACGCTAGTGGCTAGCCAGAATATTTAATAAAAGATTATAATCAGTATAGCTAATATATAAATATCTTATGAAGGAAAAAAACGGCAATGTCTAGTTTAGTTCATTTTTGTGTTATGCCATGTATATTTAAAAATGCTATTTTAGTCATGTTTTATAATTGTAGTCTGACATTGAGTGATGAAGAGCGCTGTTCAAATTCAATCAACACATGCATCTATGTATGTGTATGTGTATGAATTCAAATAATCATTTACATGTCCGATATGATTGAAATTGAAGTAGTTTGGTGTCGAATGTCTTTGTCATTGTATTCATGCATTCGCGTATATTTGTTGTTGGATCTATACATAAAGAGAGAGAGAGAGATGGCAAAGACGTGTCTTCCTGTTCTTCTCTTTCGCTCTCTTCTAAATATGCATTCAATTTTTGTGCTACTCTGATATATATATATATATGGCTATGCATCGGCAGATTGATCAAAGTAGCACATAAGAAAAATTTGGTCCTTTTCTCCTTGGATTAAATGAAAAGAGCTAGGTGTTAGTGGAGAGAGAACAGCTTTGTTCATAGAAGAAGCATTAACAAGCGTATTGATATCTCGTATGGGTGTGGTATCATCAATGTGTAAACCTAAAAAACGAGGTAAGCATAATGCCATCGTTTTCAATGATTATACTCAAACAATCAGTGCATCACCGAGTCCATCAAGTGATTATACACAATGTTCTGCAATGAGTCGTGAACCGACACATAGTTCATCATTTGGCTACCATTATTATTTACCACCGAATCAACAAATACGAGGACAACCAGATTTTCCTCTTTTTTCAAGACCATTCTTTTTACCTTATAATGGTGAAAACAATGATTCTTTTCGTCATTCTAATCCCTATGTGGCTCAAGCTTATAATCATATAGATATACCAGCGCCACCATCGATCTTTAATAAAGATCGTTCGCGCACAATACTAACAACAAATATTGCTGATCTTTCTCCTGTAGCATCAACATCCGATATTATTCAAACTACTGGTGATGAATGTCGTCTTGAGTCTAATCGAACATCAAGACATGTTGAATCATCGATGACAACAGATAATAAAAATGAAGAATCAATTGAAGAAACTTTCGATGACAATTCTCATCTAGTAAAACGTTCTGTATCTGCACCAATTGATATGTTCTTAATTGATATTTCAAACGAACAAGTTCTCGCTGGTCAACCTGTTTCAGTAAACATTCGTCATTTACTTTTGGATACATTAGAAAATCATCATACAAATTCATCAACACCAATTCGTATTGAACCAAATTCAATCACTACATATGCTCATGAAAATCTTCTCAATTATATTCCGTATGTCTGTGAAAAATATCAAAATCCTACTATCGATTCTGATCAAGTTACACGTAATACACTTCATGTTCGTATACCATCACAATTTTCTCGTTCACTCAACATTTTGACGTGATTTTCTATCTTAGAATCTAAATTGTAAATCAAGTTATTAATCCAAATAAAATATTAGCATAACTTCTTCATGATTATTACTTTTTAAATTTTATGCTGCATCTTCACCATCGAAATCTCTCGAGAGATGTACATTGTGCAATAGCAAAGGATCCGAACGTATCTATTGAATGATCATTTAATACTTACTGCGATCAGACAATAATAGAATCATAAATGAATAGTTTTTAATGAACATGATTTTCAAGCTAAACTTCAATTTCAAGGAATAATTTTGTAAAGCATTTTTGTCACATTTCTTTAGCTTGAGCCACTAAATTGAATTTCGTTTTCTGGATTTTTACTTGAGCTCATAACAAAATATTTCATTTCAAGCTAAAACATACATTTAGAAAGGAATTCAATATTGACCTTATTTTAATTGTTTATCGATGCTGTAATCATGCTCTGCGCTGTTCTATCGGACATAGAGAGATCACAGTTCAACTTTCATATGAATATCATACCCTCATACTATCGAATTGTCCGGGAAAACATTGAATACGTTGGTTTGTATGTCTTTTTTTATAATCAACATAAAAAAAATATTTTAAGGACGACGCGAACGTCTTTACCATATTATGAAGTTGTACATTATAATTTTCTTCTTGCCTATCGAATTTTGAACATTTTCTTAATGCCATTCTATCGTTCATACCAAATTTAGAATTATTTATATATGGTTAGTTGTGACAATATAAGTTGTTTTTTTTCGAAGTTATATTTATTAAATAAAGTTTCGAAGATCCTGAACAAAAAATTGTTGTTTACAAAAAATAGAATAATAACAGATAATGTGAAATCATTGACGTAATGGAATATACCGAAGAAGATGCAGTAGATGAAAAGTCTTTTTCACAAAAATCAAGAGCAAGAGATATTGGTGCTTGATTCGTCTCTAAAGAAGCTCCAGAATTTTGAAATGAACAGTATCGAGGCCATTTACTTACAACATCCAGCATACCATTGCCAGGGCTAAGTAGAAATTAAAAAAGATATTTTTACAGTAAAGAAAAAGACCAACATTACCAGTCTGTATAGCCGAGCCGTTGCGATTGCCGATGAGTAATAATATAATAATTTTCTTTGACATGACCACTTTTCATACCACAATCCATCAATGAACGAATTGCATTTAATGCTTTTTCATTTGGAGATGCCGTTGTAAAGTCACCAATAATACAAATACCTGAACGAAAAAAAGTCAATGCGTCACATAATTTCTAGATAAAATTGTTTTCTAACCGTATGAGCCATTGTTCCATCCGAGCGAATGAGCAGCTTCACGATTCCATCCTCGACCTTCATAAACTTTTCCATTTTCACCGACTAAAAAATTATAACCAATATCGGCCCATCTTCGATCAATTTGATGATAATGTTGAATTCCTTTGACTTGCTTCACACATGAGACATCATCATAACAACTATAAATAATAGATTTATTTCAATGATTTTATATAGAAGATATCTACGGTGGACTCGCAGAATGATGAATAACATAAAATGACAGAGATTGACTCGTTAAATTTGTTATTGCAGTTGATTTTTGTGCACCCCATCCAACTCGATCAATGCATGATACATCATCGCACGATAGTTGAGAATTAACTGCGGTAAAGAGCAAAGGATAAATCAGTAATATACTTTTCATGTTTTCTCGTTCTAATCTTTAGATAAAAGCAACCATCAAAATATTGACTATACTTGTAATGCATTATTTTCTTTGTTGTTCTCAAGATTAAAATCAATTGAAAATAACCATTTGCATTTTTTCCTGTGTGCCTGTTATACTTACCTGAAAAATAAATACCAAGTGTATGCTTTAAAAAAATGGTATTATTGAATTATTGAATCATTTCCTTTCGATTGAGACAGTGCGAAATATAAATGAACACACGATGAAATGGCGTTATTCAGATATTCACTTGTAGTTTGGTTGACTTCCATATTAAAATTGAAAAAAATCAGAATGACTGCATAAAATTTGTAGCATACTGTTTTCAACTTGGTTAGTGCAAATCTCTCCTAGCCGATAACTGTTTCAATTCAAATGCCGTATAATAAATATTCATAGCTACTTGAAGAAAAACTCAGCTACTGAATTATAAGCATTAATTAAATATTCCGGTACCTATTTATGCAAAACAATTTGTTTTTACTATATTGGACTTATGATACAGTTCAGCTTAAACTATTATACATAGAATGGTAGACGAGTTCGAATTTATATGCTTATGAAAATGAGAATGCGAATGTAAGTGTGGATGTTTATTTCACCTAAACGAGTATCAATATCCATTAAACATGCTCCAAATCCCAGAGCTATTAGTAAGTCAACCAAAGGCCATATTATATGGAGATTGTTTTTTATCAGTAGATGATTTATTGAATGCCATTCAAAATCGGACTGATGATATTGTATTTGACTTCATCGACTGTAAGTCATGGAGCATGGCTGTTAAAACTGGAAAGCATTAGTGTTAGTGAGTCAAAGTACATCACGCAAAAACATATTAGGTGTTGCTATCGATCATCTTGTCAATAAATTCCAACAGTAATTTCAAGGTTTTCTTATAATTATGTTCTCTTCTTCCTTTAGCGTATTTATATTCGCCCTAGGATCCAATAATGCTGTGATTCAGGTTTTAATCATCTTTCTACTATAGTTTCTTAATAGAGCTTTCAGTTAGCGAAAAAGCGTAAAATCTAGTCAACAGCTGCGCAGACAACCAATACTAAGAAAGTACCTTTGTAGAATCTAATATAATCCTGCGTTTTGTAATCTATCTGATAATATTGCCGTTTCAAATTTCACTGATCCTTTTAAAACCATATAATTGAAAATGATGCTAAATCAATCCGAGAAATGTTAACTGTATAATTTTTACTTTCACATTCACACTAAACGTTTTCCATTAATTCGTATATTCGATATGTTTTCTACGACAAATACAGACTAACACCTAAACTGTTTGTTGTGCCTTTTAAATCAACTCGAGAGCAATTTTACGTCCTAAAAAAACAGTAAATAGACTTAGAAATGGCTCGTGTGATGGATGCATTATGAAAGTTATTATCAAATATTATATTGAATAGAATGTTGTATTGTTAGGTACATATTTTGAAGTTCCGTCGAATCACCTAACACGTGGTTCGAAACATTATTTTAAAAGTTTATACGATAGATAAGACAGGAAAAACTTGTTTATGTACTGATTTGTCGAACTGACAAATTGTCATAGTAAATGTAGCCATTAGTATCAGATTTCCACCAGTCTTCTTTTCCACCACGAAATCTAAGGCAGTTTACAAAACGATTTTTTTTACAAAGAAAACGAAATAGATATTAAACTTACGTCGCAAAAGATAAATTATTGATGAGACGTTTACTATCATTTGTTGTCCAAAGAATATTTTGATCAATCAGTGTTGTACTATTGATCAGAACTTTGACATGTCCATTAGGATTGTTACCAGTATTTGATTTCGCATACATGTATACGTTGTACCACTTGCCCTTTTTAAGAGTACCTGAATACAAAAAAAACCTATCGTTAACAAAATGCTAAACTGGATGTGAGAAAGTTTCCGAGCCACATAAATATTCTCTGTCAAGTACAATACCTGTTGATGGATAGGATTTATTGAAAGTGGTTCCGCAAGGTCCTGACATTCCGTAATGATAAATATATGGACGAAAATAGACTTGATTTCTAGTATTGTACCACATTAAACGAAGAGTGCCACCTGCTCCATCAGTTGGTAAACTACATCCTGTATTTCTATTGCCGATACCTAAACCGAAGCCAACTTTCCCGCCACGGCTCCAATCAAACTGACTGTGAAATTTAACATCGAACTGCAGCTCATAAGCAGATCCTTCAGGAAGGTTTGTATTTGACACAAGTCCTCCTGCTACTGAAAGAGCATTTTTCTTGAGTGTTATACGTAGCGCACCATTTGATATAATGGCTCGACTGTTTTGCCATCCAGTGACTGAGCCGAAATCTGATCTAGCCATGACATCAGTATATGTTCGTTGATGAACGCGGTTGTTCCAATTGATCGATTTTTGATAGAGTGCAGTCGATTCTAATTAATGAAACAAAGCACAGAAATGATCGGTTGAATATTTTCTCACGTACCATATGTAATTAACAATAAGAAGAATATATTCTTTGCAACTAATTTATTGTTGGATGAAATGAATTATATTTGAAAAGAGAAACAATTACCTCTAGATGTGAAAGGCTTCATTGTATCAAATATTCTTGCTTTCCATTTCATGATATTCAGAAATTTGAATCCTCGCTACTAGAAGTTTTATGCCAATGAAACTAATGTGCCTGATAAAATCTTTGATAAACATATATAATTACTTTTGTTTTTCTTTATATGATGCTGTTCCTAAGTTTATGTGTATTCAGATGTTGTTCTCTATCGACTCGTTCATTGAGAATTGACGAAGTTCTTGTAAGATCAATAAACAGCCTCTAGAGAAACTCAGTGAAGAAAAGAAAAAATGTTTGAATACGAATTTCGTATCAAATAAAGTGACATATGCTGGAATTAATTGTGCGTAATTACTTTTATCACAAAGTTATTTGATGATAAAAATGAGTAATGAACACTTATACTATTTGTTTGTGCCTTTTTTTAAATTTAGAAATGTCTCTTGGATAAATATCTCGACTTTGCAATGAAGAAATCAAACGCTATGTTCAGTCGCTCGAAATTTTCTAGGTCATATGTTAGTCAAATAAACGAATATGAGACTTTGATATTAACCAAATGCACATTGGATTGCTACGTAGACCATCATCTACACTAACATTACTTCTAGAAAAGAAAAAGATCAAGTCATGAACGTTGTGACGTATTTATTTGAAGTTTTATTCGAACTCCATGAACAGTTACAATAGAGCGTCTTCTTCGAGCACATAACATGGGGAAAATATAACTTCAAATTATTAATTTGCTGTCCTTCGATGCTAGAATTTTAGAGTTTATTTATGCGCTGATTTGTCGAACGGACAAATTGTCATAGTAAATATAGCCATCAGTATTAGATTTCCATTCGTCTGCTTTTCCACCACGAAAACTAGAAAACAAAAGGAAACACGATTTGAAACGAAAGCGTACCTAGACGTTTTGATTAAACTTACGTATGGAAAGATAACCTGTTGATAAATCGCTTACTGTCATTTGTTGTCCAACGGATACTTTGATCAATCAGTGTCTCGCCATTGATTTTTATTTGCACGTGTCCATTGGTATTACTACCAGTATTTGATTTGATATACATATGAACTTTGTACCACGGGCCTTTCTGAAGACTACCTATTCGTAAGAAATGCACAAAGTTTAATCGGATAGTGAAATAGATGAAAATATTTTACAATTCTATATGATCAACTCTTGTTTAGTGATACTCTACTTCAAATGATGCTTCCCGATTGAGTATTCATACCTGTTGATGGGTAAGATTTACCAAAATTACTTCCACAAGGTCCAGGCATACCAAAATGATAAATATATGGATGAAAGTAGACTCGATTTCCATTATTGTACCACATTAAACGTAAACTACCACCTGCGCCATCAGTTGGTAAATTACATCCTGTATTCCCGTTTCCGACACCAAAGCCAAAGCCAACTTTCCCGCCACGGCTCCAATCAAACTGACTGTGAAATTTAACATCGAAATCTAATTCATAAGCAGTACCACCTGGAATTCCTGTGTTTGATATAAGTCCTCCAGCTCCTGAAAGAGCATTTTTCTCGATTGTTATACGTAAACCACCATTTGATATCATGGCACGGCTGTTCTGCCATCCAGTGACTGAACCAAAATCCGATCTAGCCATGACATCTGTGTATGTTTGTTGATGAGTACGACTGTCCCAATTGATCGAGTTTTGATAGAGTGCAGCCGATTCTAATTAACACAGAAATACTCGATGGAATGCATTTATATGGTTATCCTACCACACGAAATCAATAACAATAGAAGTGCATTCGTCAGAGCTATTTTCACAATTAGAAATATCTACTACGTAATTATTTTCAATTCGAAACAATTACCTATACCAGTCTGTGACTTCATTATATATGAAAAATCTTTCTTGTGCCGGATTTTCTTGTAGAAACCTGAATAGGTCAGGTATTTATAGGTAACACCACTAATCCTCATCTTAAGAACTGCGATCGACAGAAATGAATGCACCTGTTCGTGGTATAATATAATTTGATTTGATTTGTTTTGTCGTTATCAACATAGCTTAGCTCTTCTCATATTCCGTTGAGGGTCGCTCTATTTTCAAAAAACAAAAGGCCTAAAATATCACATGCACGATGCAATTATGGTTCAGAATAAAAAAACCGTAGTTTATCTTCATTTCTATAATGATACATCATTTAACATATACCATCGTACCGCATGTAATGTTCATTCTAATCGTGAGAAAGCGTTGTTCTTTGCAACTAGTCAACACAGTGCCCTTATTTCTATTCATAGTATAATGAATGATTTGCGCTGTCAGTTTCACTAATACTTAAGTTTATTCCTTTCTAATTACTACTGTTGGTGGAAGATTCGCCACTGCTCAAGAAATGAAATTCTCGTGTATTATATACTATTGATGCTGTTCTCGTCGATGATAAGTTCAAAGCTATTTCCTGTCGATTTTGATTCATGTTCATAGACAGATGATTGACGTGAACAGCTAGTTGTGACATTTGCTTCAGATTCTATTTTCGAAGTCTCACTACATTTCTAGTGTCATGTTCTTCTTGCATCACTTATTTGTTTACAATAGATTGATATGGACAATCAGAAATATATGACAGATTTCTAATTTATTAGAATATTTTCCTCTATGATAATTTGAATAATAATTACATTTGTTTTTTTATTTATAGATTTCTGGAGTTTCATTAAATTCAAATACCACAGTATCTATTACAAGCTATTGATCATTTCTTTCATCAATAGGTTGTCAAAGTGTTTTGATTAGTATATTACTCATCATATTGAACAAGCGATTCGTGCCGTTACGTCTAATGTTAAATACATATAAACCAATAGAAACGCAATTTTCTTTCTGTCCTTACATTTTGATGCGTATCAACGAAATTGTACATTGAATTATCACCAGAGCCCGAATTCAATGCAGGAAAATATCAGTACTCGCTAGGATAAATTAGTTTTTTCCCCATTGTGAGAAAAAAACCAAAGAGAATGAATGCTAAACTTGTCAACATTGAAATAGAATATGCTTATTTCTTTTGTCTCTATGTTTTCTGCTTGAGACAATCTTTTCTTTTAATATGTTGCGCATCATGTTCTTTATGAGATTATGGAAATGAAGGAATAGTTTTTGTGTTTAGAGTTATTCGATCAAATTCATTCGGTGAAAAGAGAACAATCTTAGTATGCAGTCAACATATGGATTTATTCTTCTCGTACTAATAAATGTGTCAGGAACGAAACAGGCAAAAAACTATAGTGCAATTCTATTAAATCGATTGGAAATTACAGAACGTTATGTACATGACATGCTAACGCGACCATCAATGAAAAATTCTAGTCACACCATAGTTGCTGTTGGTCTAGGAGTTATTGAAGTAGCAGGCATTGATCCGCAAAAGCAGGTTTGTACTACGATTTGTATATTTTTGATTCGAAAGCAGCCAAAATATGAAGTACAATCTTTCTAAATTAAGGTTATTACATTGAATGTTAATTTCGAACTGAAATGGTGTGATGATCTTCTCCAATGGAATATAACTGAACAAACATGTCTAAAACGAAATCGTTCGGAAATATTCTTTCAGGCTGACGAAATATGGACACCCGATATATCTGCTGTAAATGGACCGGGACCGATGAAAAAAGAAGCCAGACTTGAATATCCAATTTTAGTTGTATGCACAGGCATGGCTCGATGGTCATATCAGGAAAAACTTGTTTCGTATTGTGAGATTGATGTATTGAATTTTCCATTCGATCGTCAATATTGCTCTATTCTAATACAATCGACTATATTTGATACAAGCCAATTCAAATTACGTAGTCTATACAATGTTGTACGCTTGTATAATTATATTAATACCGAATGGGAAATTTCGCATACAACAATTGATGAAGTTGATTTGTACAATCCAAATCATAAACGCGTTTTTAGTACACTTAAAATCGATATGGAGCTTGTGCGACTTTCACGTTTTTATGTACTGAAAATTATACTGCCATTTGGTATTATATCATCCGTTGCTGTATTTTCATTTTGTTTACCAACAGGTAGTGGTGAAAAAATAACACTGACCGTAAGCATCTTACTTTCGTTAATTATCTATCTGCAAATGATATCGAATTTTGTTCCAAAAACTGAACGTGGGTTTTGTACATTAACACTATATTCCAATATAGTGTTTATCCTTGTTTTTCTCTCATGTATATTCAATACATTTACAATATTTATCTATTATCATGATCAATATTCTGAAAAACATAAAGCTCCAAAACGTAAGAAAAGCATTTTACTAACAGTACATAAATCGTTAATGCAATTAAATAAACAACGTTGGATATTCTTGAGAAAACGTCGTAATATCGGCGAGAATTTACCTGAAAATTCAAATATTCACGGTATAGAATTATTGCATAATATACAATATTTTCGACAATCACTAACAAATCTATTCAGCCGACGAAATTCAGTTATAACAGCAACATCATTGTCATCGTTCGATTTTCGTCATCCATTATTTAATCCTAAATCTCACGCAAAACAATCTGCTAGACAAACAGCTGTTGTCATTGATCGCATTCTATTTATCATTTATCTTATTTCCATGTCATTAAGTGTACTCATTTTATTCCAATCAACAAATCGATCGCGTTTAGCATCATTAGCAAAAACAAATCGTACAAATCAATTGATTAATCTACGCAAATCAAAAATTGACCCAGTTCTAATTTTTCGTGGATGTCCACATTAATTTTCTTTTTCTTTTTATTCAACTCCATTCTCGATGCATGCCATTGAAAGAAGAAGAAAAACAAAATACAATAAAATCGACACATAGATATTTTTTCAGAAAACAAACAGGGATACAATATAAGGCGATGATCATAGGACATAAGAAGCAGCATAAAATAAAACACCACTATCATTACTCCGGCTAACGATTGCTAGATTTTTGTCTGACATAAATATACAATTCCGATGTACTCACGTAGTAGGAAATATATTTTTGTAGAATGTCACGCATTCCACATGCGCACATTGACGTAATGCAGAATAATATCTATCAGACTAGAAACATCACTGTTAAGAAAAAAGATGCCGATGAAAAATAAAAGGAAGAAACAGATGTTTGATATTGTGTGTTTTTTTTATCATAACCAGATTATCACAGTTTTCCCGACTTTTATTTTTTAAATAAACGCCATAGACTATTTTTTCGTTCTTTTCGTGGTGCCATTAACATAGGAACTTGATTTTTATGTGTTATTGAAATCGTACACGGTGGTTGAAGCCAAGGTTCACCATCGATTTGCATCGGGAAACTTTTGCGGGTTCTATCAACAATGGTTGTTACTGAAGAAAATATTCTTATTTCTATTTTTATTTACCTGATAACAACTGATGAACATTGACCAAGTCGTTTTGCACTTGATCGAACACCAGCATAAATAGAGCCCGCATGAATAGCTGATTGTACACCTACAACTTCTATTAATTTGTCGCCAATATCTTTTAGAAAAAAAGAACAATATTTATTTAAATTCTATTTTGAATATTAAAGTTGATTTAAAACCTTGTAAAACAAAAGTTATATCTGACGTCGAACTCGTTGAATATTCACTACAAGCATATCGCATCAATAATAATAAAATTTATTAAATTAGATGAAAAACATACGAATCTTTTCTTTGTAATTTTAATGGATTTTTACGACTCTTATGTCGATGGCCTTCGCCCCATAGAGATATTCCACCGTAAATACTTGGAATATTCAATAGTGCAATGCCTTCTAAAGATGGTCCATTCGATAAATCCAAGGACACACCATCACACTAAAACATATTTTTTTGTATGTCTTACATGTAAAACTGTATTTGTTTTTAATCCTTACCATGATATCGATATCTTCATGTAAATTTTTACACGTAGAAAAAATAGCCTCTGATGTACCAAACTCTAAATACCATAATCTATTTTTCATCCTATAGAAATAATCAATTGTAATGAAATATTATTCAAATAACAAAACAGAAAACAATTTCAAACCTGCTACTAAATTTTTCTGGATGCTTTTCACGCATTAAATGAAATCGATGAGCAATTGAAGCATCCTATGAAGATTCAAATTAAAATAATAGATCTGGCGTTTACTTTCAACTCAATTTAGAAAAACAAAAAAACACTTACAACACCGATAGAAAAATAATTATTAATTATATTATATGGAATATCATCGCCCTTTTCTTCTGTATCTGTTCGGGTGCTAAATTCAATTTGCCATCGATCGAGCATGATCACCGGTGCTTGTGAAACTTTCTTAAGTATTTTATTTAAACTTTCATTTTCATAGCCGCCACCCCATGATAAACATCGAGCTAAATCATTGCCGGTGCCAAGCGGTAGAACAGCAACTGGTGCTCGACGAGCCAGTTGGACACGATCCATAACATCTAGTACCCAACCAACTAAATAACAAGAACATATAAAAGCGATTTTGTTTTCAAACCAAAACTTGATTTTCTATTTTACCTGTACCATCACCGCCACAACAAAGAACACGAAAATCTTCTAGATCTTTAAAAAATTGAAATCTAACAAGTAAAAGAAACGAGTAAAGTTTTCTGAAAATTTATTCTAATAGAATTTACCCAGGCATAGGGCCAGTTTTTGTTAGATTAAAAACTTGGCGAGGATTTAATAAAAATTGAAATTTTCGCATTATTCTAACAAATACAACACAGTCGAGCTTTTCAAAACAAAAACATCTTGATTCGAATTACCGTTCGCCTTGTTTACCACCCGATTTCGGGTTAATAAATATCAATAGGGGATGTGTATTTGGTAAGGGATTTATTTGAAAGGATTGTATTGATCCTTCATTGCACGATTCTTCTGCTTTGAGACCATTTCCAGTTCGCGATGGTTTTTGTCGTTCCTAAATTAATCAAATACGTATGGATATTTATTGATTTTATATAGTTACCAAAACAGCTGGGCAAATGCATGATGGTGGTACAATATGATCTCGATTGGGACCTAACGTACATTCGGGCTTTAACTGTGATGCACATTTATTATGTATTGTCATTTGACACCAACGACAATGAAGGCCTGTTATACCATTATAGGTTTTAATTGATTTTTTACATCGATCACATCTGTTCAAATAAAAATAAAATACTCATAGAGATTCATTGATCGTTTCAATACCGTCCCGGACAATTGCCTTCGATCCAATGATGTAACATAGTTGTGTCAACTTTGCGAGTTTTAGCATATGTCGATATACAATTAGCGGGCGCTCGATTAGCGCATCGTTCGTGTACAACATATCGGCAAACTAAACATATCGACATGGATACATATGGATATGAACTTTGATTTTTTTGTAAATTAAACTTACATGTACAACATAAACCTTGTTTTCCCAAACCAACTAACATTGTTAAACAAAGATTACAATAAGCAGGCTTATTAAAATGTTTCAATCGCCATGAATGTGTTCCATCGTCTCGTACATTCTATTGAAAGAAAATAAATAAATAATAATTTATGCAGTTCTTTCTGAAAACTGCTGCCTACTGAATCGAGTCCAAGTAGAACGAGTAGAGGTACAGTTGTTAATCCGCCACGTTTCCATTCTTCTAATGTAACAGCGCCATCGTTGTCATAATCGATTTCCTTCATCATCGCTTCGAGAATCTAATGAAAAATAAATCATATAACGATACATTTATATCGAAAAGGATGAATTCAATTAGATTTTTTACTGGTCTTAATTCAGATACATCCCAACCGAGATATTCAGCAACATTCATCATTTGATTAACGATTGAATCGGTTTCCTATAATTGCAAAAAAAAAACAAATCTTACAATTGTATCATGTATGTTTTCCTAGAGATTTAATTTTCAAAACCTGTTTATCAAGTATTCCATTACTATCTTCATCGTACAACATAAACATAACTAAAATAGAATTAGACAATGAAAACAACTTCTATTTTTGGTTCGCATCAATTTACATTCAAGTTTTTGTTCTGGTGTACCGCCTTCAAGTAATGAAAAATAACAAATTATATCTTTCACTTGTATTCGTGTTGTATTTATATCGATTTCAGGTGGCGATTGAATCATAACGGCTTGTTGTTGTTGTGTATTTGAATGATTATGAGAATGAAATGGCAAGTAATGATGATGATGATGATGATGAGCATCACGTGTTAGATCATTGCCAGAGATTTTATTCAATAATTGCGATAATGATGTACGAAATACCCAAGGATCATCGGAGCTTGTAACGGCTGATACAGCTAAAGTGATGTAAATTGTTCGAAAAACAAAATAATTAGAAAAACATTAAATTCAAATACCAGTATTGTGTAGTGAATGAATTGAATGGATAGAAGGATTGGATTTTCTTGATGATTGCCGAGAATTGTCAGGTGAATCGGGGTGTTGATCATGTGAATTACCTCGACGCATAAGACGTTCTTTTCCAGTACGGCATATACCTAAAGATTAGATTTTTCTAAATGATGATAGGAAGTCATTTGTTGTTACCACTTCGAGCTTTGGAATCATTTGATCCGACTGTACTGATATCATCGGCGAAATTAGGAAGACCTCGTTTTGGTCGGAAGAACTTTTCGGGTAGAAATGAAAAACCGGGTAATTTATCAGCAATTTCAAATGTTCGACTTGCTGCTGTTGTTGATACTATGGTTCCTGATGGGCCAGATGAAATGGCTGTCGTTGTGGTTGATGGTATTCCTGTAGTAGCAAGTGGAAGAGCGCCAATAGTCGATGGTATGTCGTTCGGTACGACGGCTGCAGGTTTTTTAATGAACGATAAAAATAAATGTCGACATAGATCTTCTGGTATATCAGAATTGTCGACAAGTAATTCGAGAAATTGTCGAAAACCTTGATAGTCAAGTTGCTAATCAAAAAAAAAATAGAAAAAAGTCCCTAGAACGAAATGTTTTAAATCAGTAAAGAACATTAAACTGTACCTCATCATATCGATGCGCTAACCAGGTGGGATCTTGTTGAAGAATAGCGACAACATCTTTTACTTTTTTAGGCGCATCTTAATAGATGAATAAAAAATAGATTTATTTTCATTGAAAACATATTAAGTGATGATAGTAGGAAAATAGGGTCTGTCATCTTTTGAAAACATACATATGGACTGATTTAAGGCGAAAATATATCATCATTGTATACTTACATGAAATATATTCTTGTAGACGTTCGAATTCGTCCGGTGAAAGTTTATTCCAATCAAATCGATTCATGGATGATCGGCTGCCAAAGTTGTGGCATTGCTCGCTCGATTATCGAAAATTCGACATTCTATTTCTTCAACAAACCAGACTACGTTGTTGCTGTTGTTGTAATAAATAAAAAAATAAGATCTCTTTATTATTCAAGTCATCTGAAATGAGACACAAAAAAAATGTTTCTTGTTTAATTAATATGTTAACATGTAAATCATGATGAATATATTCGAATAGAATTTGTTTTGAGATCGCCTTTCGTTGCCTCTATCTTCTGGTCTGAATATGTGCAAATGCTTGTGTGTATTCGGTTGCTCAGCTCGCTCTTTCTTACTCGTTGTCTTGTAGCTGCTGTGTGGCACCATCATCGACTAATTTGATGCTCTACGTGATTTTCTATGACACATTACACGACAAGCTCTTGTTGAGAGTCACAGAGAATAGAAAGACAAGAGAGATAGAAACAGAGAGAGAGAGAGAGAGACAAGAAGGAATAAGTAACAGAAGAAGGAGAAGAAGAAGAAAGAGAAGATGTACGAAGAAAAAAGCTAAAGACGAAGAAAAAAAAGAGAGAAAGAAAAAACAAGAAAAAGGTAGCCAAAGAAATGAATTTATCCCAGAGGAATAGCTTAGATACTCTCTTGCCATGTCCTTCAAATGCCAAAGTTTACTTGAAAAGGTCAAATGTTGAGTGGATGTTGCATTCTTCATGTATATTTTTCCATCTTGCTCATATGGAAACCATCTGGCTATTCGTTTTATGGCATCGGATCTTATGTGTGGGCCTCAGCGGATAAAATACCGTTGTTGCTATTATTGTTAGCACTATTTTTTCCAGAGTTCATAACTTATTCAATAATAAAAAAGATTACCATGAGAATGATATGAATTGCTAGAGCTTGGATTTGTACATGAGCTAACCCGAACAACAAATGCTTCCAAATGTTGCGTTTAATGATTACCAGCGATGAAAGATATGCATATGAATAATTATTTATTGCTTGATACTAAATGTGGAAATAAAAAATATGTCTAGAATGATGTCAACGTTGTCGAATATTCGACTCAATGATGGGAGCAATATGAGATAAGATAGCAAAAATTTAGTTTTGTTGTTTATCTTGATTCTCAATGAGTCGTCTTGATTTCCTCTATGCGCATGTTAGTGTGTGTCTTTCTCTTCATTCTCTCACACACACACACACACACACAGATTTATATGTATATGTATCTTCATCAGATATATATATATATGGCTGGAAAGGCAACAGTTAAATTAGAAGACACCCGGCGCGTTAGAAAACAGAAACAACTCTAGAATAGACTTATGTTTGCAAAAGAACTATCTCTGGAATGATGATTATCACGGATATTGATTCAGTTCATGAATGACACACTCACCATATAGATCTTTTGATTTCTGTTTATCATTTTTTTTTCTTCGTCTGTCATTAGTAGTTGACTTTTCTATATCTTCTCGTTATCTATCATTCGATTTCGAATCTCATTTACATATATTGGTTATAAACCTTAGCTATGATTTCTATTACAATGAATGCTTTCTTTTTCTGCATCATTCTACTGCTGTCACATCGACATTCTATTAGCGTCTCATTCAAAGTCATATACACGCACACAAAAGCAACTATTCATTCATTCACTCGTCCATTCATTCATTCATTCATTCCATTCATTCATTCATTCAGCTTGCTACTATCCACAGATTTGCAACACAATATTTTTTTGTAATTTCCGGCTGTAGCCATATACACTCCATTTCGTCTTCGTTAGTCAGAATCACGCTGTTGTCGGCACCTGTTTTTTGAATCTCCTACTGTCATTATTTCTTAGTATCTATCGCTCTCGTTCTCGTTGTCTTCCTATCAACCCTAATATTCATGTGATCCAATTAGTCAAGACAAATATAGATTCAATTAAAATACTTAAAGAACAATAAAATAAAGAACAAAATTAATCTAACTACCTGAAAACATAAATAAAAAATATCATTTTTGTAGTGGTATTTGAGATCTATGCGTTGTTGTCGTTGATTTTGTTTTCAATACTATCAAGTGTGCATATTCGCCCTCTCACTCACTCTCTTCTTCTCAGTTTTTCCTTTTCTTCTTTTCTTTCATGCGTGCCAATGGTGTGTGTATGTGCGGGTGTGTCTACCAGTAACATAGCTCGAACACGATAATCACAATAATAATGAGGGATGTTGCTTGAGGCTCGAGGAGAACAGCCCCGTTGGACGTTGAATGAATAGAGAGAAAAATGTACCGTGTTGCTTCTTCGTATTCTTTATTCCTTCTCACCATCGTGCTTTTTTTCTCTCTACTCTATATTTCATCAACACAAACACACAGAGATATATACAACGAGCGAACTTCGACTTTTGCTGCTAACATCACTGTTACGCCTGTAACTACTGTGAGTTTTCCTATCATTTCTGTATCGCTAGGAAGAAGAATAGAAATAATAGAATGAGAAGCAAAGACAGGGAGGAAGAAGAAGAAGAAGAAGAAGAAGAAGAAGGAAGATTTCGCCCTCTATCACTCTTTTTCTTTATTTCTTTATTTCTTCCGTTCTTCTGTTTTGTGTGATCCTGATGGTGACTGCTGCTGCGGTGGTAGCAATATTAATCGTAGTGATGATGGTGTTGTTGTTGGTGGTACTCCTCCACATACACAAATAGCAAGTGTGTTCCCTTTTGGGGAAATAGCTCTATTGATCTTGAACTATTATCTCACATCTGAAGATGCGTTCTGGAACGATTTCTGTTTCTTTCTAATCGTACCAATGAAATGACTATCAAAAGCAGGAGTCTGTAATAAAAAAAATCTGGTACTCGTGCATCCTAACGGCATAAATCATTATGATCATAGGCATCCATATCCCTCTATATGTACGTTATGGAGATGATTGATGTAGAAAGGTTACAGATGAGTCGTCTTCTACTTTTTATTTTCATTAGTAAAGCCTAATAATTATTTCGTCGAAATAGAACAAATTGATCAATATCAATATATGTTTAGTCTAGATAGATTATGAAAATACTGTAATAAAAAAAGCTTTGCTTTTTAATAATTTCCACTTACGGATAGTGTTGCATTCAATAAGTAAGCAGATTAAGTAAAAAAAAATAGGAAGGATCTTTATTATATTCATAGTAGACAAAATAAATAACGTGAAGAGAAAGAGTTTGAGCAATTGTAAACGATATTGAATTCTACTATTGACGTTGTATCGATTCTTTACAGTTCTTTTCCTCCTGCACTAGCGAGATAGATCATAAGAGCTTAATTCATATATGTAATGTTCAATCTAGTAAATATGAACTGATTCGTCGGTTTTTAGTTGTAAATTGATGTTTTCTGTTTTACAAGTAGATAGAATTACTTGCCCTATCGAAGCGAAGATGGCGATTTTAATGGTGTACAGTGGAAAAAAAGAGAAAGACAGAGGAAATCATCAATCACTATTAATTTATTTGAGTTGCTATGCATTTGCACTCTCTTATACATACTCATGTGTTCCTATTCGGATAAATATGAGCCGTAAAAGTGATTGTTCAATTCAGTTGATTCAATTTATGTGTAAATATCATCTTCTCGTGGGGGGCGGGGGGGGGGGGGGGGGGGGGGG